>JAQGBM010000350.1:0-14650 GCA_034698405.1 Symphylella vulgaris | reverse complement strand
GTAAGATTCAACCGTTTATCTGAAAACCTAATAATTTTTGAAATAACCCCTCATTATCGTCACATGTCGCAATCATCATAGAGTTTATAAAATGATGATTTAATCGATTAACGTATATTGTTATAGCAGTTATCGATATTGCGTTTCTTTTGAGACACTCGGTAGCCTATATATACCGTTCGTATATGATTAACTTTAAGAAGTTAAAAATAACATGCAAATAATATAACTTAGTTAAATTATTTTGTTTCAACATAGCTTTTTTTCTGACAACAAAATATTTTTACTTTACTTTTGAAAAAAAAATTCATTTTCAATTATTATAATTGAAGTTCTGTTTACAAACTGTTAGCACTCTTACAACGTAAACCTTCATCCAGTAGAATTATTACTAAGCCTTGTTAATTGTTATTTCTTGTTTTATTCAGACCAACATTATTTTAAACACACAAAAATGACACATATATATGCTTGAGTACCTCAGGCTTTTTGCTCATTTACATTCATAAGCCTATACTCATCAAGTTTTATATATAACTTAGGCTATACATAACTGCAACAATAAAAATATTACTACTCGTACGTCATGTATTAAAATGTTTTCAAGCAATTACTTAATCGTACAACATCAACATCTTCATAATTTAAACGTGTATTTTTAATTATGTTTATCAACACAGTGTGTTGATAAACATAAACTCTTATTATTTTCGTGTATATTAATAAGGACATGCTAATTTCCGTTTTCTACGAAATTCCCTCATTCATCCATGTAAATAAAACTTTCTAAGATAAGCAGGTTAATTAAATTATAGCCTAAGGTGTATACAGAATAAACTTGTTATGAAATTCCCTCAGTTCAGGTAAACGATTCATGCTTTAATTGTATGACTATTACTACTATTAATTACTATTAGGCTTCCTATTGAGCCAATAAAGTTATTTTAATTGAAGTAATTATTAATGTTTCATCTACGGTATTAATTTTTTAGAAATAAAAAAACTTTAATTATTATTAAGCTAAATGTTCTATATTTTTAAATGAACAAGATGATACGTATAATATTCAGAAGAAAAAAATAATATACTGGTATATACGATTCTTTACGGGAGAATTTATTTTATTCTATGAATCAGACGTAGGAATAATGCTTCGGTAGCTTCTGAGATGTGAGCTTCCTAGTTCTTATGGTAACTTTACGATAGCACTGACTCGTAGGAAATTCGTTAGGTTCTATACATGGATGAAGCTTTAATATAAAAAAAACTCAGTTTTGATTGGAACTTGGAGGTGAAAGCCTATAAGTATTTGTGGAAGATAACGAAGCATACCTAGGCCTGATTCATAGAATAAAGATATTATGATGTGAATGAAGATACTGACTGGATCCTATTCAAGAACGCGCAGAGGGAAAATTTAAATAGCATTATAATAGTATTGCATTTTTATCCTTTTCCGCATAGCATATTCCTGAATTTGCCCACTGTAATGAAGAATTATTTCAATATGTTTGAATTTCATAGTAATTTAGGTAGTATTTCTTATATATTTATAACATAACGCAGGACATAACGTGTAAGTTAATTAAAAAATTGAATGCCAACACTCGATACTTTCCTGAATCCAATTTGAAAAAAAAACTACCCCGTATTCCATTAAACAAATTTAAAAAATGCTTATAACAGTTACGAGTAATTTAACTCTATTTTGCGAAGAAATACTTTACGAAACAGTAAAGTATGATTAATGAATATTATTTTGGTGGTGACAGGCTTCAAAAAAATATAAACTCGTTACACACACGCACACGATACATTCTTATATATTTGAAACAGTTTATTGTTTTCAATATATATGCTATTATATATTGTCACTATATTATTTTTATCGGTGCTATTGAATTTCTGAAAAAGTGGTTGTGCACTGCCAGCTCTTTTAAAGTTTCTTCGAGCTGGCCTATTGATTTTTTACGGCATGCTCTTTATTTTGGGGGTTATACTGTTACACCATCTGCATACAAAGTGGACCTTGGTGTTGAGTTTTTACCACAACTCACAACATCATATTTGCTTGTTTGTGAGCAGACGTAGCTATATAAACTTAAGTGCATGCGCCTTGTCATATTTGAAGCGCGCATCACCGCAAAACAGTTTTGCATAAAACAGGAGCTTCAGTTCTTCCTATGCGGCGCCCAAACCACGTTGTTATTGCATCCGCGGGCAGTTTTTGACAGAATATCTTATACCATCCGACGAATTTGGAAGGGAAAATAATAATATACAATCATATGCAAAATGATTCTGATGTATTATCCGTACGATAGGCTGAATGAAAAAATTTAAGGTTAGTGGCCGGCTTTTAAAATATTGTAATTTCTTTGTGTGGGAAACACCTCACCAGCACCTGGCTTATAAAAACTTCGGGCTGAAAAAAAAACATAGTGTAAAACAGTAGCCTATTTAATAGCCTCTATACTATAGGTTAAAAGCAGACGGATACTTGGTTACAAAACTTATCTTAATTTTTTGTTCATTAAGTTTAACTACATCTTAAAAAATTTCAAGAAATTTTGTTTGTTTGTTGTGATTGAGCGACAACAAAGGTCTTGGCTGACGATAGAGGGATCGAGTTTTTAGAGTTTATCCCCACGCAAAACTTATAACCAGGAGGAGCGTCAATCCTACTTGACATTATAGGGTTCTTTAACGTGCATAGTGCTAGGGGATTTCGGTTTAAAATCACTCATCCATCAGAAATTAATAGGGCTTAATTAGAAAAATGTAGAATAATAGACTTATCTAGAATTATCTTGGTATATAACATAAGTTAGATGAAGTTGAATTGGTATATCTTTTGTTTTATCTCAATACTTAAAATGTAAAATTAATACGTATTTCATGTTTCTGAGATTGTTCAATAACATTGACTGTTCATGCAACTGTAAAATTTTCATTTCACTAGCTTTTTTCAAATACTTCATTATTAAGAGTATTTAATTCAGAATATACTGACGAATATACTTTTCCAGACTCCATTATAGTCTCTTAATTATATGCATAAATGAACTTCTAGCAAAAACTTAATATAAATAAATTGCTAGGCAACGCTAATGTACCGTACCATATTCAGTGTTTCTTTAGACCTCATAACCTATATAAATACTATTCCGATCCAATCTAATATTTCATTATATAATTATGTTCTAACAAATCAATAACAATTTGTGGCATATTTCGCTTGGTTTCACACCGCCTACTAGACAGTTACTTGAGTGATTATGTCATAATAATAATACTCTCAACGAATAAGACTTATTATTAGACTCGATATCGACTATATTTATAAGTGAGTTAAAAGTTTAAAACATTAGGCTAACTCAAGTGATGTAACTTAATATATACACTACAGTATCTGAAGCATAATAATTACGTATATAGGTAAAATATCAGTAGCCTACAGTGATGGGCACAGTCCACAAAATATCGATATTTTTGGAATTCCCAGGTATCGATATAATCTTGAAAAAATTCCAATATAACTTATATCGATATTTTCCTAAATTTTCACAATTATTTTTGGCCAAAAAATGTAAAAAAAAACATGGCTAATAATGGCTAAAAAAATGGATAAAAAACATACCCAAAAAAGGCAAAAAATTCTTTAAAAATGCGCAAAAATATCGGATTTTTCATATATCGATATTTTACTCGTAAAATTCCAGATATGGATATTTTTTGAAAAAAAAATTTCGATAATAATATTGTTATTTTGCCAGCAATGTCCCTTTTTTTTTTGCCAAAAAGTGTAAAAAAATGTAAAAAAATACCCCAAAAATGTAAAAAAAAAAACCAAAAATGTAAAAAATACCCCAAAAATGTAAAAAATACCCCACAAAAAAATTTAAAAAATAACAAAGAAAAAACAAAAAAAGGCAAAAATACTGGTAAGAAAATATGGGATTTTTTTAGTTATCGATATCTGAAAAATCTGATATTCCCAAATCCCAATATATACAGACCCGATAAATCGATATCGGCTGCAGCACCCATATCTAAATATCAGTTACTGTTTATAAAACGCAACGATTTGTACATCCTTTTATCATCCATCTAATTCCAAGAAACCCTTCCTTTTTTAAAACGTTATATAAAAAAAGAACTCGAGAGATTGATTTGATATGGCCATCCATGATGGGTTTGGGCATGAATACACATCCTCCTACAACTGATCATGATGTGTAGTTATATTGTTGTATAACCTAACTTTATATTGGATATAGAGATACCATTTTTTACACGATAATAAAAACCCAATAGACATAACGCTCGACTAACTTTTGAAACAAAAACAATATTTGAAAGAGGACCGATAAGAGCCATGATTGTTGCAATGTCAGCAATCCAAAATTTCCCCATGTGTTTAGGATGGACTCAATGTTTCGTAAAAGTGAGGCGTTTTATTGAATATTTTGCTGCCTCATCCAAGATCCAAGCAATCTTTGATGCATAGTCATCTTTATAAACATTACTTACGAACGAGATTTCTCGAACCCTCCCGGGCTTCATAAAATTGTCGGTGACTCGGTGTATATAATATAAAGTAAGTAACTGATATACATATTTGATCAGAGAGAGCGTATATAACTTAAGTTATATACTCGACTTGACCCAGTGGGACCCACATGGAAATGCTTTTACCGTAGATGAAAACTTATTATGAAAAATGGTTAAAGTTACAAATGTGTTAAAGTTATTTCAGACTAATCCATTACAGCATATTAAGGGGAATAGTAATACATACGGGAATAATATAACCCTCGATAGACTGACTCGTGAGTTACATAATTAATAGACCGATGTAGTTTACTCACATGTCTAACAATATGGTGTGCTTAATATGTGCTGTAAACAAGGTAGTATAAGTTAGTGAAAATTCTCCATACTGGCCTTACATTACAGCACAAAAGCATACCATATATTTTTAGACATTTGAGTAAACTACGTACATCGGTCTATTTGATATAAAATCGCCTATACAAAAATACTAAAAGACAAATTTTCATTTTGAAAATGTATTTAAAAATAAATTATTATTCCGTCCATAGTAACTAAGTTACGTAAAAATCAATTTCTTGGATACAGTCACGAAAAGCTTCATACGTATAACCATGATTCTATACATGATTTCCTAAGATCACAATAGAAGATTAGTACAAATGATTGTTACAGATGGCGCTGTGTAAAATCATGGCGGTGTGCAATTAGTTAGCGCGAGTTCGGAGAGAAAACATACATAGATAGCACTGCCGCGCCATCTATCAATAATAAAAAACATAAGTCTTCTATTGTGATCATAAATACACGCAGCCTATGGCAACTTAGAGAATCATGTATACTGTATAGAATCATGATTATAGGTATAGTGTCTTAGTGCATACTGTTTTGGTGCACAGCGTTGTAGATCCACAATTACCGTATAGGCTATACGGTACTATATATATAACATCGTTGCCAGCAGATGTAATTTTTTTAATAGATAAGTACTGTATGGTATAAATTTAAAAAATATATATACCGTATATCACAGCAGCATCATTCTCTTTTCAATCTCCAATTAGGATTTTAGCGTTTTAATTACATTCCTATTTTTTAATAATATTCCTGATTTTACCTATAGGCCTATATGGAAGTTTTTCATATGCTAATCATTTGAATTGTTCTTACACTAAGCCCAGCATTCTCTCTTTATCATGGATTCATGGATACTCCGTATACCGTATAGATGTAATTGGTGGGTTCGTCTTTTCTTCCATCATGCGAACGAACCATTGCGTGTTTTTGGGTGTTATTTTGAGGTAATTGACTAAGGAGCGACCACCGTGATTATATCGGAAGCATGCCATAAACTATATGTGGAGTGTTATATCGTAGCCTACTTGCTGTTAAAAATAATGATTATATGAGTAAAAATTGTCAAAACTGACTATTTCACTAAAAAGTAATTAGGCTATTGAATTTTTCCAAAATATATATCATTCTGTTATACTGATGGTTAAATAAGTTAATTCCACTTCTATAATTTAAAAAGTTACCTCATATATAGGTCATATATCGGTACATTGCAGAGGTGATTGAAATTGGAAAGTACCGTATAGTCTAAATCGAATAGGCCTATAGGCTATATTTGTTTAAAAAAAAAAAGATTAAGATTATGCCGACCACCCAGAAATTACTATGGAGAAATGCAGCAGAGCTATTTTGTTTGCGACACCACTCGTAGGATACGCAATAATAGCTCAGTTATTTTTGTATTAAAGTTTATTACCGAGTATATAGTTTATAATAATATTTTTTGGCCCGTGATGCTGATGATGGGTGTCACTTTTCCATCTTAACGCAGAATTCATTAATTAATTCGCAGTTATATGTACAACCTCCCTAAGTACATCAAACATCACTAAATTACAAAAAAAAGACGATTATGGAATAATAACAAACCATTAAGGGAAAAACGTTACTATACACATCAGCAGAGGAGAGGATAAAAATCCGGAAATTTTAAGGAGAATAATGCACAGACTATAATTCGCTCCAGCGCATATATATTACTCCTTCGAATGCAGTAATTGTTATATCAATATATAAGAGGGACATTAATACATCCTTTTAATGCCGCCGCCCGTAACTTCGTAATTTATAATACCCAGCACTCTCTCTATAATATTATCGTCTGCCACCGCAATTCAACACCGCTGCTGCAGCATGCAGAGCACCCGGTTTATTTTAAAACTTTAGGCCGCCGCCATTATACAATTCAAATAAATAATCCTGAAAAATATTACGAGTAAGAAAACTTCATCACCTTCATACAGTTTAGATCATTTATACTTTTTATTAATAAAAATAAAAAGGACGCTTACTATAAATACATTATTCTAACCTAACGTTTCGACTGCAAAAACACTTTCACTCTTGATCAAGACTGATAGTATTTTTGCAGTCGAAACGTTAGAATAATCGTATAATATAATTCCGTAAGTGAGGAGCCTGGGGCGGCTCAATGATCGAATGTGACGTCAATAGTTCCACGTTGGAATCTAATTAATACAAAACTGTGCGATGAAATATAAAACAGGTGTTCGTGACGCCAATTGTTCCACAGTTGCACGCTGCTTTCTCAATGAAATATTTTCACACTCTTTTCTTCGCATAGGCCACGGCATATAGGCCTTCATAGGCCTTCATGGGTATAAGGAGTTTAAGTTACTCCTGCCGGAATTTGCGGCAAATAGCCATTAGTAACTTATTATATTTCATACATAAGAAGCTTTTAAGATACAACAAAACTATGTATTCTGCAAGTATAAGTTAGTAAGTTATAGTATCGTATTTTTTTTATTATTGTTGGCTTATTGTTGCAGAATATGACATTATATTTATATTATAGTAGCAATATATATTTAAGATTAATTTAGTCCAAGATTACAAAAATATAAAGTATAAGATAAAAGTTATAGTAAAACTTTCCGATTAGCAATAAAACAGAAGTCTTTTTTCGCAATTGTGATCTGGTGCCAACATCATAATTTTGTTGAATTGGCGCAACTCTCATCCGCGGTCGTTGCTGCCATATAATGGGGAAAGAATATTGGTTAAATATAAAAGCAGTATTAGAGATGGGGGAAAAAATATTGTTATTAATCCTTCACTTTCTATTGATGAAGGAAGGGCGTAGATAATGGGTTTTGTATGAAAGAACTATAAAAGAGCAAAATTTTCGCAGTCAAAACAGACCCAATGAGCAGTAAAATAAGGTCCATTTGCTTTTTAGCGAAAGTGATGCTCTCCAGTCTCCATATTTTTCAAAATAAACAATGGAATAGAGTTCGATTCCCGGATGTCCCATTATATACCGAGTGTCTAAAAAGAAACGCAATATCGATAACTGTTATAACAATATGATATAATCGATTAATTATCATCATTTTATAAACTCTATGATGATTGCGACATGTGACGATAATGAGGGGTTATTTAAAAAGTTATTAGGATTTCAGATAAACGGTTGAATCTAACGAAAATTTTTACATAAAGTTTTACGTAAATTTTTACTGTTACAGTAAACTTTACGCGAACTTAAACCTTTTTTACGTAAACGTTTTACGTAAAAAGTTTTACGTTAAAGTTGACGAAAAGTTTTACGAAAACCTTTTTATTTTTTCGTAAACTTTGCTTACGTAAAAAGTTTGGGTTAAGTTTTTTATTAAAGTTTTTTTTTACTGTTACAGTAAAACTTTACGCGAGCTTTTAACGTTTTACGTAAACTTTACGTAAAATGTTTACGTCAAACGTTTACGCAAAGTAATTTGATGTAAACATTATGTACGTAAAAAAAAGTTTACGTAAACAGTTCGCGTAAAGTTTTACTGTAACAGTAAAACTTCTTAAAAATTTTCGTAAAACTTTTTACGTAAAACGTTTACGTAAAAATGGTTTACGTAAAAAGTTCGCGTAAAGTTAAATGTAACAGTAAAAATTTACGTAAAACTTTGCGTAAACTTTACATAAAACTTTTCGTAAGATTCAACCGTTTATCTGAAATCCTAATAATTTTTGAAATAACCCCTCATTATCGTCACATGTCGCCATCATCGTATAGTTTATAAAATCGATTATAATATTGTTATAGCAGTTATCGATATTGCGTTTCTTTAGAGACACTCGGGTATATAGGCTACTTTGAAATATCGAGGGATTATCGACTCCATGAATGAACTTACTATCCACCAATCTGGGCCAATTTTACCAGCACAAGGATAGAGAATGAAAAGCCATAAGGCGTAAGGGTAAGCATTGATTCACGTACCTATGCGAGTGTATATTATTATAATTCTTTAGGCTATACTGTATATTATATTTTATACCGTACGCCTTACGGGAATTAATGCATGATATAATACGCCTTATGGCTATATAAGCAAACTGTTTTTCTAGACCTTTACCAGACGGCGAGAATTTCCTTCCAGTTCGAAGCCACAGAATATGTATAAGATTGTATAAATTTTTATGTCATAACATTAATTTAAAAATAAAACTTGAATTGAAATTCTGTTTGTTAATTTGATTTTGTTAACGGAGCGGTAAGCGACAACTATGGTTATACTCATAACCCTACGACAGGGTGAGATTTGAATATTTTCCCTCAGGGACAGGATTTAGAAACCTGTAGGCTATGCGGGCTCTTTAATGAGCAGAGAGCAAAGGGCATCTACATAACACAAGACCTTGGTTTAAACTCTCATCCGAAGGAGCCGCCATTAATTTAAGAATTTACTCACCCCGAAATTCGTACCAGCCCCAGCCGGGATTTGAACCAATGAACCACGGACCTTCGAATTCAGAGGCAATTCTAATAGCGCGCTAACCGCTGAATCGCTAGAGATGCGGCTATTTCAAGTTTCAAAATTCTCAATACACCTAAAATTATACGGAGTACTATTTTCCACCTGCTACGGTATTTAGGTTACCGTATTTTAAAACGCTACGGTACTCGGGTCTAGACGCGATAAGGTCATCCGCACCAAACCGGTCAATTTACAAAAGTAGGCTAGATACCTATAATCATACAAACAAAGATGATGATAAACAATAACACTGATAAAACTCATCATCCAGTTATAATATTAGAGAGTGGAAAAGTATCAAGGCCGAATAGTAATAATACGCAAACTTGTCCTAAAACTCGTTGTACAAGCTGTGTTGATAGCTTATTTACTCGAATATTGGTCACCTTGTACGTACTAACGTAAGTTCAACAGCTTATTAAAACGCGCGTTTTATTAGCTAGTTCTACCTAACTCTGCTCAGGGGGAAAAATATTACTTTTAGAGCTAAGATCGTATCTATACTATATTACTCTTATGCGCTCAATTCCTTTGCTCTTCATTTATTCTGGTGCTGACGTCATAGTGTGTGTACACGCCACAAAGATATAGAGAGAGGAGAGCGTGCTTTGAGAACTTATGAAGTGACTGAACAGGCAGCTCTTCTCTCTTTATCTTTGTGGCGTGTGGGTCCGAGCAAAGTAATAGAAGATAGTGGGTAAGGTCCGAGTGTGGTTCCGTGGGAGAGAGCGCACATGCGGGTTAGGTCGCGGGTCGGGTCTCGGGACGTGTCGCGTCTGGGAGAGAGCGCAGGTTAGGTCGCGGGTCGCGGGCGTATGTTACGCCGCGGGACGACTAGTTATTTTATATTCTTTGTAGGCTATTGGGTCAAACTCATAAAAGCTTTCAGAGTCAAAATGGGTACGTTACCCTCAATAATTTAATTCTCAGTAATTTGAGATGAATTTCAATATTTATCTGACCCTGAAGTTAATAGCTACGAAGTGCGATGCTTTGTTTTTTGTTTTGATTTTGGGGCTGTTTTATTGTCGGTTTATTTCTGCTATTGGAACAAAAACAAAGAAAACAGGGGATGGGGTCTTTTACTCTTCACCACTTTCCTTAGTTCTAAGCAAATTTTACCTGAAACTTATAATAGGCCTAATATAAAATAAAAAAGATTCCCCGCTCACAAAAAAAAACCTTTCCCGTTAGAATATTCATCATCATCATTTACATATTCGGCCTTTTCCCGGTGAGGGGTCGTTAGAATAAAAGAATCTTAATGAAAATCCATTTCCGTACGGGTATTAGATGATTTAATTTCACTATTATGCCGGTAGGAATATAGGACTTTTCTCGTCCTGAAATCCCTGTCCAACAGATTTTACCGTGTTTTCTTCGTAAATCGTAACCTTTGAACGAATATTGTTCGTCTTGGGTAGATCTATTAAAAAATTATGGGGTTCACTACGTTACACAGAAATAAAAAGATAAAGTATTAAATTATTTAATGCTGTGACCCCATAATATTTTTAATACGTTTTCCGAATAGATCTATCTTTGAAGAAGAAATATTTCGGAGTGGTCAACATAAAAAAATCTGTTGTCCAGACAGAAAATCGAATAGAATCCGGTTTTACGTAGCCTACGGTATCGTCGGACTCTGCAGGGTTAGGTTTACATCCAGTTTATCCTATGTCACTAACTTACGGTACAATTTATTGTTATTACGGTAGCCTATCAAACAAATCTGCCAAGTCTGCCAAAATCAGCCTACGATTCGTACATTTCTACTGTTTACAAAACAGATACTTTTACCGTAATTTAAGCTCAATTTGCATAGGCCGTTGCAATGGAAGGTTCAAAGGCATTGCAATTTTCTCTAAGTGTCTTCAACCTTTATAACGGCTTTGTTATTGAATCATGAACCTTACACCGCTTATTAATGAATTAAAAATGATATTTTTGATATTTTAAGAAGTGGATATTTATAAATAGACTTCAGTTGTTTAACTGGAAATTTAATTAATAAAACATGCTGGATGCTCCGTCATATGAATAGGTTTCTGACCGAAGGTTGATGTTTTCTGTATTATTTTATAGCCAATCCAATAGCCGCGTTAGCCCCGCGCTAAGGCTATGGTACCGATACATACTCGTACCATTGAATTAACTTAGATGCTCGTACCGACTCGTACGTACGCAAAGTCAGCTGCGAGTGGTCAGCCTATTAATAAGTAAAATGTTTACAACTTACAAGGTGCATTGCTGACGTTCAAAATCGCCTTCATGTAGCCTACACTGTACAGTGTAGGCCTACACTGTAGTAGTGGCAAGTTTTTGTTTAAATTCGGCATAATCTATGATCTAGGCCTATAGGTTATTTTTTCTGATTTTTTTAAAAAGTTTTTTTTAAGTTCTAAGATCATTGATTATTTACGTGCGGAGAGTACGGGGATCTAGGCAGCTGACTCTTTTTATTACCGGTCTCAGCAGTGAGTTTAAAAAACTCTCATTCGAAAGAGTGATTAATGGGCTATCAAACTGTTCTATCAAGTAAATTTCAAATAGCTTCAAAGGCTACCGTATTCTAAGATTACTGGAACGTATACCGACCTTGGTTCAATCGGTTGAGGTTCGAACATAGGCGGCCTTGGTTCACCGTTGGGGTCGAGTAAACTGCAATTCATATCTAGCCTATATTAGCCTACTTCAGAATGACCATTTGCGCCGACACTGGTCAATATTTTTATAGGCTACACTGCCCACTGGTAGGCTACATACAGTCATAGACTAAATTTTAAACGTAGGTTAATACAAAATACGAAATTTATCGAAAAAGTTCTACCTATCGGTAGCCTCAGAGCCTACTTTTCTCAACAATAATAAAAAATAATTAATTAATTAATAACTTTAGTTCATTATTAATTTTTTTAAACAAAAACATATTTTATAATCGCTCATTCTGAACGAAATCTGGAAGGAACTAGATAGTATTTTGCTAATTTAATTCTCCGAATTTTTTCTTCAATTCAAGAAATTTTTTTCTTGAATTGAATGAATAAATTCGGTGAATTAAATTTTTTGGTAGGCTATCCTCAGCTTTGTTTAAAAATAAAACGAGCCTGGTAATTAATTAGGCCTATGAATAATTATCCTAATTAGCATTTGATCAGATATCAACAATGGATTTAACTTTAAAAGGCCCAGTGGGTTAATAGACAGTGCACATAAATTGGGATAAATTTATAAGGACATGACAGTCATGACAAGGCTAGGCTATATAGCCTATATATTTTTTATTTTTTTATTTAATAATAATTTTAATATTACCAAATACGTAGGCTATAGGCTAGAATCAAGGGCTAGAATATTCATTTTTGTAGTCATGAGGACAAAAATGAATGTAATTAAAATTTTTTGTATGTAGTGTAGCCTACACTTAAGCAATAGCCTAGCTGTTTGGGCCCCTAATTGCCATTCTAAGCTCGCCAAACAGCTAGTAGGCCTATGATGTCAAATGGCTCCCAGGCCCAGAGTCTGCAAAATGGTAGACTTGGCCCATTGGATGCTGCAGAAATCAGATAGCCTAAAGGTCTCAGATCAGTTGTAGCCTATAGCTTGTAGGCTAAATCAATATTGATGCTTGAACATGAATTTGCTTCATATGCTTTGATTCTCAGAAAAAAAAAAGGGTTTGTCTATGATCTACGGTATAATAATTAAATACAGAGTAGGCTATGTTCATATTATTAATTATTAAAATAATTTTCACCATGCATCTCAATAAATTTATTGCCTAGTCTGCCATTATGATCTAATTTAAATTATTTAATTAGGGGGCTAGGGACAGCTGGCAAGCCTACGGTTAAGTTTTTACAGAATGCTAAACATATCTTATATATAGGCCTATATAAGTTTTGCTACACCCATGCTACACACCTTATTATTAGCCAGGTATAATTATTAGTGACGTGCACGCACACCAACCCACATTAATATAGTTAGGCTACAAGATAGCCTGCACTATGTAGTTAACTGAGGGTGTAGCTGTAGACTAATCCTGTTTTTAAATTTCCTAAATTAATTACACTTGCTGTTCGGTACATTCAAGTACGGTACAACCTGCCCCTGTCTACCCATGATAAAAGAAAAACTCAATGAACGTGAAACTACGCCTTGTTACAATTCATTCATTTTGAAAACAGCTGATTAATTATTTGGCTTGACGCTTTGACCAAAGAAGGCAAAATCGGACATATTTACCTGATCCAAAGAGAACCTGCTTCTTGAAGAAGTATTCAATTTCGGCATTGTAATGTTCAGTATAAGCTCCCAGTCTGTTTCCCGTACTTCTAGACTCGGTCCAGTGTACCTTTGCCACACCACGCATAAATGTCCGGACCACTCGGATCCTAATATCACCTTTCAGTTCGAGAACACATTTTCCCGAAACCGTTTGGCCTGGATAATAAACTGTCTTATTATCGTCAAATACGATTTCGAAAACTTTTAACCTTCCCATGGTAAAAGGTACTATGTTCATTTATATCACATATCTCTCGGCGGAAAAAAATATCCCTTGCTTCACGATTACGAGGCAAAGAATCTCAGCATCAGCCTCTCATTTTACTACGAGCGCGTAGTGTTTTTGTTCACTGCAAAATGCGATGCTGAAGGTAGAGCTGTGAGCCGCCGAAATGTGACTCATCCATCAGGCGGCGCGAAATTTAAATGCTCAGAGCAGGCAGTGAGAGCAAGATTTTGCTTGTGTAAATCCTTGGAGATAGCCTGCCCTGTTATCAGTGAACTACTTATATTTTATTTCTACGAGACAGCTTGTCCCTTTATATACATCAAATACCAAACGCCAATAACCTATCCCAATCTATTTATATAACATAATTTCAAATATGTACATTTTCATCAATGAAAACAATAATGTAACAGCTGTCAATGTTTGGTTTAGAGGCAGGTTGCTTATTTCAGCTGGAAATTATTTCCGCAATTCATCTTCTTGCATGACATAATTCAACGCATTTTAACCTAAATGCCTTATCATGCAATAATGTTTTTAACGTGACACACTAGATAAATATTTTTATTTTGCGAGCAAGGGTTGATTAGCCTACACCAGCACCCTGGCCTACGCCATATAAGTTAGATTTAAAAAAAAAAACATTAATTTCATCATCCCTGATTTCATATAGTTTGGATCCTACTTCGGATTTCACACGGCACAGATCGGAGCAAAAAGTATCTCT
>JAQGBM010000349.1:0-14651 GCA_034698405.1 Symphylella vulgaris | reverse complement strand
TATGTATCACACGTCCATATCCGTTCAACGGTTACGAAGATACAATTAAAAAATAGTTTTTTTCCGTCCCATTTGGCGCCCCAAAGTTTGTCCTGAAATATCCTCCATATATGGATGGACATAACTAACCGGTATATATTTTTATACACGATATTTTTAGTCAGAATCGCCATTATTGGAAAAAAAAAACTCTATGTGACAGTTTGATAAAATAAATCGTATCTTTGTAACCGTTGAATGGGTATGGACGTGCTGTGATAAGTTACATATAGAAATGACCGATAAGTTATTAAATATAGATCTATTTGAATATGTTAAAATATTATGGTGTCACAGCATGAAATAATTTCAATAAAAAGATATTTCAGAAAAACTGACGTTCGATTTATTTTTTCTCAAATATCTTTTTATTTCATACCCTATAATATTTTTTACTCCATAATATTTTACATTTTCGAATAATAAAAAGATATTCGAGAAAAACTCATGAGATTTCGGGTTCTACTGAGTTTTTCTCGAATATCTTTTTATTATTTCATGCTGTGACCCCATAATATTTTTACGTTTTCGAATAGATATATCCAAGAGCAGGCCAAGAGGAATATTTTGGTGTAGGCTATATCGTATGTTTATCATTCGTTCAACGGTTACCGAGAAAACAATTTTTCCATGGCAGCTGCAATGCTGCATGTTCTTATAAATTCTCCTTGAAGGGTCTTTAACGTCGCGCAGAGAGCAAGGAGATCTAAACTTTACCTCAGCTCATATATAGGAAATTTTCCTCATCCTAGAAATTTCGACCTACTACCCACGTATCGTACCACCGGCTCCGACTTCATACTTAGCCTATTATACGGTATACGACAATAAAAATACTTTACGAACTTCGTAATTGATTCAGAATTTTTCCATTTTATATTATTGCTATACGAGTATTTTAGGCTATACTATTGAGAAGTTGTTTATTGCTTCACATTTTAAACACAGTTTATTTACAGTCGTCAGTTGCTATTTTTTCTTTACCAATAAAAGTAAATATTAAAGTCAATGTATTATTAATGTGTACGTATCTATTGTAAAACAGCCATTAAAGCTATTCATCCCTGTTAATTGAAGCTTATTCTAACCTACTTTAAATACATAGATTCATAAGTAAAAGCGCCAAAATTTTTAATAAATAAAAAGGAAAACAAGAGTCTAGTAATTTGCGAATGGTCCCTCAATGTCCTTGAGGTATAGTCCAGTAAGGAAACATATGGAAAAAGCAAGCAATAATCGCAATTCCACACCCTCAAAAATGGGTTAACTTTGACGAAAAGAACCAAATTATGAGCCTAGTACATCGGTTAGAACGTAAAATATAACGAGGATCTGTGTTTATTAGAAAAGATTTAACAATTTCGACATATGTTGAGAGTATCGAGCAATACAGTCAGTCTCCGCTATAACGCCAGCATTATGAATGAATGAACATTGGCGCATGCCCAATGCGCTAATGTAGAGAGTTCAGCGATCACAAGTTGCTAAGAATAAACTCGCACAATGCAGAAATGTATAACGAATGTATACGTTTATAATTATATACGGTATATATGTACACTGTATGTTTATAATACGCTAAGTCTGTTCCTAGTCTGAAAGCCTGATAAAAACTAAACCGTACGTGCGATCATGTAGATTTACATTAATTTTGGGTGCTTGACTGCTTAGATAGCCTACGATAGCCTACAATGCGAGTCTGCTAATATTCCTGTTTTACATAACTTATTACCCGTAGCAATTTAACGTATTAATAGTCTTCTATAGCCTATTATAATACTTCATAACTTACTTTAATTTCATAATCTATTAATCTACAAAAAAGAAAATTATTAACCTAACCTAACAAAGTTCATCAGGGTATTTTAGGGTTATTTTGTACTTAGGCCTATAGCTCGTCTGCTAGGTCTGCTACAAGTGTTAGTTAGGCCTATATGCTTACTTCGATTGAGCTGATCAAAAGGTAACAAAATATTCTAATTCATAGAGGATTCGAGTCTCTCTCGAGTCACAGCTAGATTATTTATGAAGCATAATAAATTTAAAAAAAAAGAGAACTTTGGTTATCGCCCAGAAACCATTCGGTACTGTCACTATACGATGGCAAATGCAATGGGATCTCAAAATAAATTAGCTTTTGAGAGCGGTAAAATAAGCGCACCGGATGTTATGTCACACTGCTGTAGCTCTCTCTGTGTTTACGGAATGATACATGGGCTATACAACATAAAAGTCTGAGTGTAAAAACATTTCGAAATCAAGGGGAAATGATGGCTATAAAAATTAGTGACTGTGTAGTGTGTATATATCTTGTATCCAAAAAGAAATATAGATCTTGGTGATGATGTGATGCTGGTAGAAGCGTAAGGTGCCGTTAAGCACCTGCGCAGTTCACTAAAATTGGGGTTAATAACCGAAATCCTATTAGCCTATAGATCGTGTGTGTTTTATGGGTTAAATTAACGATATGTTACGTATATACAGAATGCTGGATAGACCCATTATGTAGGCTACGTACTTACTACGAATAGGGGCGCCTGTAGAAATAAGTTAGGTGTATTACCCATTTACCCCGTAACTTACGAGGTAAGGTACACCTAACTTATTTCTACAGTACCGGGGTATACTATACGGTACTGACAGGCCCGCTTCAAAAACGCTACAATTTTCTGTCCAACGGATTTTAAAAAAATCGTTTTTCTTCGTAACCCTTGAAGGAATATTGCGGTACAACAAAATTAATGTTCGTCTTGGAACTTTATCCGAAAAAGTAAAAAAAAAAGAAAATTGGAGTCAAAAGCCTGAAATAAAAATAAAAATAAGTATTTCATCAATCGAAATTTCTGTAATTTTTCTTAGACACTTAAATACTGCTGTGACCCCACGTCCCCACCCCATAATGTTTTTACGTTTTCGAAACCGTTTAGATCTATCCAAGACCAAGACGAACATTTTTTGGTGTATTAAGTGTTAAGAAGAAATCAAAATTTTAAAAAAATCGGTTTCCCAGAAAATCGTAAGTTTGCGTGAAGCGAGCTTAACCCGATCACGAAGTAGGATTTGGACTAACTCTATAAGGGGGTATTTAATCAGGGGCGTCGAGAGCCAGCACGGGCCCCCTGGCAAAAATATTATGCGATTCCCCCAACCCTTCTGGAGGCGCCGCAGGTGAAAATCTTTTTTGCATGTTAGTCAAATTTCGAGCTTTTTTTTAAAGTATTTTTTTAGCTATTTCTCTGAGGTTCAGGCACCTCTCACTTAATTTTCAGAGTTAAAAACTCCCAAACCCGGGCCCTTTTTGAGACTCCGGGCCCCCTTTGGAACTGCGGGCCCCCCGGAAGTTGCCCCCCTCTGTCTTTAATGTACACGTTCATTTGCGATCTAACATCACTCTTATCCGAAAGACGAGTTAATTTCACTTTTAAGAATTTCATTCACTGTGAAATTTTTACTACCTATATAGCCTAATACGAACGTTAGCGGGTTCATAGACAAGCTCACAACTCAAGACCTAACCACTGGAACTGTCTCTGAGTAATATCTAGTAAGCCGGGTAATGTACACTCCATCATGTATTCAACCTAACATGCCTCATATAGGCTATAGGCTATTATATCGAAAAACAATACGGCATGTTCTAATAAAAAAATTATTGCATAACCTGTTCAATTTTTTTTTATTTCTACGAAAACAATGATGTGATATCCGATTGCTTTTCGTCGGAACGGGGTTTGATACCGGAGAAAAAATTAGCGACTTCCGCTAATTAGACGATGGATCAACTCAACTTACAGGACGTATCAAATGCGAGGTACTTTTTTTTTTACTATCAACTGTCATGCAGACTGTCGAACTCAATCGCCGGAAATTTATTCTATCCTGCTATAGCAACAGCAGATCAACCATATAGAGTATTTACTACAAAGGAGGTTACTGACCGAATAAGTACCGTAACAGTCTTACTTGGTACCTGACACCCTAGTACAACTACTCAGCTGTACCGTATAGGCTATGGGTACTTGTAACTTTCATCTATAACTCTTAAGGTTCTCATAATAACTTAATTCACTTTCTTTCAGGGTTGGTTAGCGTAAAAGCCTAGATTATTCAGTATAGGCGCTGAAGCCGGGAGATTTCCTTGAATTGCGGGAGTTTAAACCGTACGTAGGCTATTAGGCTACAGTTTAAACTCGTAACCTCGGGGGTAACATCGGCGGCTTCGGCGCCAGAAAATGAGCCTTTGTCACATTCCTTGGCTATTTTTTTTCCTGCAATTCTTGCTATATATGTTTCTTTTCGTAAAAAGGGGAAGGGGGATCTGGACGGTTTAAACTCTCATCTGAAAGAGCTGTCGCTCAAGGAATAATTTTCTCATGAAAAATATCAACATGGACTTCCTTCTCTTCTAGACTCAAATCCTCAACCTTGCTGGGGTCTTAAAAACGTACGTTTAAGAGTTCGGATACACGCAATAGCGACTAGGACCAAAATATCAGTTTTTTTCTCTATAACGAGCTTTTCTCGTCCCAAAGCTGGTAATTCGAACCCTGCTAGACTTTCTATAATAGGCATCAGAGCTTTGAAACTCAGTTGAGAGTTGACCTTATTCTGATATATATTTGAAATATAAGTAGCCTAAGAATAACAGTTTAGAAGTCAAAAGAAATCAATGCTATCTGGTTGTGCTGCCTTGAAGGCTGAACTGGCATCCGCTTTACCGTACTTACTCGTATATGTGGGAGAGTGCGTAAACCTTTATAATGTTATGCAAAATTTAAAGAGGATGTTGAAGATTTCGTGCTTCGCAAAATAACTTTCTTTTATTGGGTGTCGAACCATATTAGAATATACTTTAAACTACCTGAATATGAGCGTGCTACCACTCCCTTTGTGGGTAGGCGTCTATCTCTTCTAAAAATCCTTTTTTCTTTAGCCAAATCAGGGTCGAGGCTGGAGTAAAAATATTCAGGCGGGTCTGGAAAAGAATAAAAAAAAAACTTCATAACAATCTGAGATTCGCCCTTTTTTGAAGTAATTATTTTTGTAAAGATCATCTACCAAATCAATAATTTCTGTCGGTGTCACCCACCCTCACACTGGGTTATTTTTTATATTATTCAAAATTATCCAGACAATATTATCGGTAGTTTTCCTATAACTAGTAAGTTTATAAGGAAATGCTAGCAGCTTGCCCAAGTGACCTCTGATTTTGAGATAAATATTAATTTTATTTTTATACTGAATCAATGTATTAATAAATAATAGTTAACGCTAGAATCTCCACCCTAATTCTGGATTATTATATCTGGTTAAAAATAGATAAATAACCCTTTCAAAAATATAAGTAGGCCTATTAAGAATAATCCTAAAGGGGGAGCGGGAAAAGTTAGTGTATCTGATGGTACGTACATCGTCGGAAAGAGTTTTTATCTGTCTTTTTTAAACATAATAATATATTAAAAACAGAATTATATTAATATGGGATTATAATTTAATGAGGGGGTCTGCAAAGTATAAAGTAGCCAAATTGTTCGTTTTGGATAGATCTATAATTCGAAAACGTAACAGCATAAAAAAAATTACAAAACTACTGAAATTTTGCGTTCAATTCAATTAGCGTAACTCAAATATTTAACTTTTTATTTCATGCTGTGAGTCTGTGACCCCCATATAAATGTTACAAATTTACAGATTAGCCTAAGTCCTAACTCAAATATCTATTAATTTTATCTGATTTTATTCATATAATGCTGTGACTGCATGATAATATTTTAAAGTTTTCGAATAGATCTATCCAAGACGAATGTCGGTGTATGTCGATTGTATTCGTTCAATGGTTACGAAGAAAACACGATAAAAATCAGTTTTGACTTGGGATAGAAAATCGTATAGATTTTGAACTTTGAAGAAGACTTAGCCCTGCCCAGGAATGGACTATATTGTCTTTTGGTATGTATGGGCTTTGGGCTGTGACGCATTAAGTTATACAGGAAGAAGGGGAAAGGGAAAAAATTTAATACGAGTAGAAAGTTACGAAGGAAAGGTTAGAAAACACGATTTGTTCGACAGAAAATCGTAATTTTTGAAGTGACTTTTTTGGGGTATAGCTGATGGCACAAAATTCCGAAGGGAAGGGTATAGTGAATTTAAAAGTTTAATGGAAAGTTACCAATAGAAATCTGGGGTCCGGGTCGGCACTGAGTTAGGTAATGCCGATATTAGAGCGTTGGCGAGCTATAAGTGCGTCAGGAAATCGACACATGAGCCAATGTCCCCGTTAATGTTTGCATGATCCATGGAACAGGGCATTATTAATATAATAATAATTAATAACAATTATAGGTGGGGCGGAATTCTATGCAGGCTTGTGGTGTCTGTGTGTGGGACAACATATGGGACCATCTTCGCATCCTGTACTCGATCGCCAGACATTCACAGTCAATCAGTCAATTAGATACGTATGCATTCATTTGACTCACTTTTTTTTACCCAAAAAGATGGTTAGTTTGCCACGAAAGCCCGCATTAAACGCTATACGATTGGCTGTCCAACCGATTTTTTTTAATCGTTTTTTTCTTCTTCTTCGTAACCCTTGAACGAATATTACCATATAATTTAGGCCAAAATGTTCGTCTTGCATGGATAGATCTATTCGAAAACCAAAAAAAAATATTTAGGGGTCAGAGCATTAAATAAAAAGATATTTTAGTATAACTGAATCGAACGCAAAATTTAAGTAATTTTGAAATATCTTTTTATTTCGTACTGTGACCCTATAATATTAACCTTTTTCGAATTAACCTATTCAAGACGAACATAAAAACTTACGTCAATATTCGTTCGAGGGAACTACGGAAAAAACATTGGACATCTGGTTAATAAGTTGTTAATATGTTGAAGAAGGATAAAAAACCCATCCCAACGATAGAAGTATCACCATGAATCTATTAACATACTCTGATGAATTTGCAACTTTGAAATAGCTCCAACCCATCTACGAGTAAGCAGTACAAATTATGTCACGAGATGGCAGCACTTAACATCTTTCTGCACATTTATGCAAAATAAATAAAATAATTTTTAGAAATACTGTAACCTGATTTCAAGTATGTTCGAAACCAGTTTAAATAATTTAGCATCAATACGCAGCAGAATTACGTCAAACGATTCAAACAGCACCATGTCGACTGATTTGGAACTATACTTACATTAACCGGACGTCCTGTGCTAGGGTTCTATGGAAGTTGCGCATTCATTGTGTTATCTATTCATAGTTCTACCAATAATAGGCCTATAGAAATTTTCTTGTTCGGTTGGATTTCCAATAATTCACCATCAAAAAAAGGTGGTGTATAGCAACTGAAAACAATTTTCTGGTTCTATTCTAAAAATCTAAAATAATTTCGGTTTGATGTTCCTTTTTTTGTGAGATTTGGTTTCCGGTTCTGGTTCCAGTTATATAAAAATAACTGTGTTAACCTGCTTTTCATTTGTTACGTGTTCCTAACTTCCTTTTCCGGGTAACAGTTCATAACCTTGCGCCTTATACGCTATTATTATGTTTGTATTACAGTAATTTATTAATTAAATAAATAAAAATGTTACGTGTTTCGCGTATACCATTTGAAATAACGAAACAAGCTGTATATTTCTCTATTTGATGGGGTTACTGTTTAATATACGCACATACCAATAGATCGGTTGGGGTAAAAAAAAAAATGCACGCAACCTATATGTCCATCATCATGCATGTGTAGCATTTTTCCAAAACAGAAATGCCGTGAACATTGATTTTAGATGAGCACAGGTTTGGACAGAACCCAAACACATCCCCTCGTGTATTTTTATTGCCCCACTAAATAAATATTGTTAAAGTTGCAATATACATATAGCATGATACGGTATTGTTGTGACCTTCTCTTCGTATGTTAGCAAGCGTTTTTTTATTTTTCCTGTTCTGATCATCAATATTATTTTAATGGGATTTGTTTAATTTTTAATTATTAACAGGCTTTTATTCTATCAGGCATAATAAAGAAATTAGGTAATATAGCACTATATAAAATAACTTATATTGGTAATAGGATTTATACCGATGTTTTTAAATTATTAATGAAGCAACTACTCTATTGATGAAGGGTTAATTGTCCTGGCACTAACTTTTATAATACAGTGGCTCATAGCGTATATCGTCATTCGCGCTATTGCTTTCGAGAAAACCTTTGGACCGCTAACCACAAATTTCTAAGGGAAGAGAACTTTTGTGCAGTATATACGGTATTATGTTCTAGGAAAGTAATCGATTAGGCGTGAAAAAAAAAATAGTCGAACATAGTGCGGGTCGATTAATTCGATTTGCCGCTAAAATGTCGCTGTTGATGCTAGGGATGAGTGAAGAGACTGTTTTGCCGTGCTCTTGTAATGACAGAAGAAAAACCAATTCAACGGTAACAGTAGCTTCTTTTAATATGTTGCTTGTCGAGAGTCGATCAGAGCCTTTATCTCCCGACTTGCACCCTCGCAAAAATATTTTTGCAGTTAACATACAAATGTCAGATGCACGGATGACTAATGAGATGCTTTGAACTTTACAGGGTGTTCCCAGCTTGTAGAGTTTCAAACAATGGTTCACTTTTACGCGATATCCTCCTCTTCCATCAACATTCTGGGAAAATGTATAGGCTAGTACCGTAAATTAAGAGGGTTTATCCCTAATCAATGGTAAAATAAATTGGCTTCCCTTTGTTTTGGTTAATTGGTGGTCCTTAGAGGAAATCGAAAGGGTCAAACTGTTGTAGTTGGATGTTGTCTTTATCGATTCATTTTAATGATATTTAAAAAATGTTTTGAATTATTTATTTTAGCTTAGGCCTAAATTTGACAGCCCATATCAGAAAGAAGACTTCTTATCAAGCTCCTTATTGTATCATAATTGTTTACATTAATACCTGCGTTTTATCTGGATAAATTTTATCGAAACACTGATTGACATACCGGTATTTATCCTCTATCTAAGTTAGTAATCAGGTCATTTATAAATAAATTAAACATAATGGGTCCTAAGGAGGACCCCTGTGGTATGCCCAGCAAGTTTTTCAATCCTGCTTCTGTGCCCATCTATATCTACGAAACATTTTTTGGTACTTAACCAATTTTTTACAATATTAATATAAGTTGTAGGGAAATTATAGCCTATATCAATTTAACTTAAAATAGGATTCCTCGAAATCAGTTAATGTAAACAGGATGAGTCTACTTGAAGCCTGTTTACATTATCTGCGTTACCAGCGCTGTAAATACATACGGTACGGTACTGTACCAAATTCGAAATCTCGTTAATGAACACCCTTTTGTACTCTGCATAAAATGAAAAAGAAATAATATGATACACTGCTTGCTTTATACACAGATTGAAGACTGTGGATATAATATGCTGTAACGGTATATGGCAAATTCTTTCGGGCGCAGATTCCTCCCTTGCTTGGATTGAAAATATCATCCTGTTTTAATTATCTGCAATGATGTGTCGGAAAATTAATGAAGTAGTAACGCTATATATCGCCTTCTGATTATGATGTTCATCATGATTCTGATTTATATATTAAAAAACTGCTTATTATGCATTGCATTTCACTGCTGTAACGAACGGGAATATTAATAAAATTAAATTAAAAATTATATAGATAGTAATTATAGCTGATGAAAAGAGTTTTTGTTGGTATAAGTTATTTGCATAATGTAACTTAGGTTCATTAATAGAAGCCTTACTGCAGCTTTTTTATAATGAGTATTAGACTTTTTTTTATAGTCATCGACCCCCAGAATTATATTTTTTATTATACAGAGTGGCCAAGAAAAAAGTATCCACGGAAAATTTTCTAAGTCCTTTCATCTATAAAAATTTCAAAGTCCTTACATTTATAAAAATTTCAGTGTCCGTTCATCTAGATGAATTAACTCTGAAATTTTTATAGATGAACGAACTTGGAAAATTTTCCGTGGATACTTTTTTCTGGGCCCTCTGTATAAGATAGTATAGTTGGCATTAATGATCTTACAGTTAATTCTGCTAGGCGCAAAAGATAAGTTTTGTAGGTCCGTATATGAATTTTAGCATGCTTTTAATCTCTCTTAATTTCGAGCAAAATTATTCAAGGGCGAGTGGAATCGGAGCTATAAACTGCGTTTCTGTGACAAAAATAGAATGTTTCTCTATAATATTATTCTCTCCATGTGGTTTAGAATGTTGTGCAAGCTATCGCGCCAAATGTCCCTTACTTTGTGCCCTATAGCATGGAATTCCATGCCTATAGTAAGCAACAGAGAAAAGACCCCAGACACCGGAGTTTCCTGTGTGTTTCCAATGGAGAAGACTCAGGTGTTTGGGTAACGAATAACGAGCACCTGGGGCTCGTTATTGCTTATTGGACAAGAAAACACAGGTGTTTTTAAAACCCCGAAGTGCAGTCTGCAGAGACCTAAACGTAATTTTTGCACCAAATATTTTTTCGAGCGACAAGAGCTCAAAACAGACGTAAGTTGTCGCTCAAACATATTTGGTGCAAAAATTACGTTTTGGGCCTCTGCATACACTTCGGGGTTTTAAAAACACCGGTGTTTTCTTGTTCAATAACGAGCCCCAGTTTAGTCTTTAGACGTCCATACTATTCACTGAATAAGCGAACATTTTCTCTGTACGAAGGTAGATGGTGAAGGATTCCTATCGAAATTGAGTACCGTATAATTATTATGTTTGTTGTTTTTGTAAAGGGTCCTTTGCCATCCTTACGTAAAGGATACTATATAGCTCCCTAATACGGGTATTCTTATGAAAGCGCAACCGGGATAGTGGATTATAGCAAAATACAGGGATACGAAATAAAAGAAAAGAAATCCTGTTTCATTTTAATTTCAATTATTAATCGTATTAAAAATATTCGGGGGGAAGTGTTGCAACCCATAAAGACCCGCTTTGAAGGTCATTTAACTTATTCCATCTAATGGGTGAAACGATTAGCTCATCGCATAAAAAAGAGGGAGCTAACATTTTGCTCACTTCACCTCTTTTGAACAATATCAATAATTCTCGATGCTGTTCAGTTTTAACTTATGATCGAGCTAATTGTTATCTGAAAGCGGAGAGCGAGAACACTCCTGCTGTTTTATCAACTTTACTCCTTCTGAACATTCTCAATACGCCACTAAAGGAATCCAACACTGAAGGGAACCCCAGTCTTGAAGGGAGTTAACATTTGCTCACCCTACCTTACCTCTTTTGAACAATCTCAATATGCCTCTCTATACAAGAACAGTTCAGTTTTTTAAGTGCATGGTAACCTTTAAGTGGAGAGCTCGACCTATCTTATCCTCGTTACAATATTATGCCCTAGTGAGTACAACAGACAAAATTCAAGCTCTAGGTGAAGAACGCCTTGGAATTTCCCCTGAAGATCTGATTCCTGTGGCGGAAGAACGTGACCATCGGAAGACCCTCCTGGGGCTGCAGCCCCCGCGACCCGAAAGGAGTAAGCGGGTTTGAAAATGGATGGATTACAACAGTGGCAAGACCAGCTGACACACCTTTAACTAATTATTCAGTGATATCATTAGAAGCAAGAGTTTATTACGAAGAATTACGATTTACAGTCAGATCAAAACACAACACAATTAAGAAACAGAGGTTTTCTCTGTTTCCATTTCGTATTGGTCTTAACATCGGATTTACTCCATAATATCGAGTCGAAGGCACTTATATAACAAAAACTTAAGTTATACAAGCATGGCATATAAACTTAAGCTAAAAGTCAAACAAAAAGTTTTTTGGTGATAACGTGTTGTGTGTATAACAGGTTGCATAAATCGTAATTACAAGTTTCCAACCACAAAACCTATCTTTCTTTTTAATGTCAACAGCTGCTTGCTAACATTTATCTTTGTTAACTTTTCCATTCTCCTGTCACGAAGGAAATCAGAAGAAAACGAAATAAAAAAGAAAACAGCAAAGTTATAAGTACATAGAGAAAAACAGCAAAAGCCTGAATGTAGATATTTTCTCCTTTACTGAGCTGTACAAATGCTTATTCAGTTTAATGTTTCCACTTAGGAGATTGTTGGAGGATGCTTTTTGTCTCCACTAGGACTTGTTTCGTTTAAAGAAAATTGTGGAAACTGGATCGCCTAAATAATAATTATTTACTTGGATACCATTTCCAAAGATATTAAACTTGGATTGTCATGTTTCCGGATTTCAACAACGTCGTGCTAGAAAATAATTCGGCGCTATTGTTGATTCTGGGATTTTTTCTGGCGCGCAATTTTTTATTATGCAAAAAACTCAGTCTTGGAGTATTTTTGAATGACGTTTAATCCAGACTTCTATTCCACAAAGACTCTTTTCGCGAGAGTAGAAAATAATGATTGACGAAATGTGCTGAAGCACTACTGTGGTATAGTGGGAATTTTATAAGCAGCTATTTCATTTTAAGAAGTCTCAAACAAATTAAAATTGACAAGTTAGATTGCCTACTTCCGTATATAATACATTTTCAGTTTCACTGCGCATGCTTCATCTTGATTCGTGAACCGCACACTGCAGATCGTTTCCCTATCGGTGATATAAGTTACCTTAGAAGTTGTATGCTACACTTCTCAGGTCAGTTGATTAGCAGAAGCCAGTAGCAGCTAAAGAGCAAAATTTAAATTTTCTCAGAAGCTTGCTTGCTTGAAAATAGACCGAAGTCGGAAGAGCAAATGTCTAAAAATATGGTGTGCTTTTGCCTTTTGTACAGTTATCTATATCCGATATGGAGAATTTTCTCTATACCAACCTTGGTTACGGCATATTAAGCACACCATATTTGTAGACATTTGCTCATCTGACTTCGGTTTATAAACAGCACGTCTTGGCGGCGCACTGTTCTACCAGATCTGTTGATGTTTCTTAACAATATTGTAGATTTACAGACAGTGGCGTCTCGGAAGGGGCCCAAGATCAGTTCTGGGTTTTAAGGTCCTATAGGGGAGGGGCTATTTTCCAAAAATAGAAGAGGGATCGCAGGGGGTCTGGGGGAGCATCCCCTCAATTACAGCCGAATGCGAATTTTTTGGGACCGCCGAAGGCGAAAATTTTTCATAAATCAGGTCAAACGTTGAAATTTTTCAAAATTGATAAAATTTGGTGAATTTTACACATTTCTGTTACCGGTATGCAAGTCAGTGAAAAATGAATTGGGAGTTTAACTAAAAAATACGAATTGTTTGTGCAATCTTATGATTCTCGGTTGGCGGCCCAGGCCTCTTTGGCCTCATTCTATATGCGCCGATTATATGTGCTGGGTGTAAATTCGCTGTAAAAGACGGCGCTATGGCAGAGCACAAAGACAATAGATAAGAGAGCGGGCATCAGGCACAAAATTATAGGACTCAGTGACGAAAGGACAAGCTCCTCTCGCAAAAGATGTAGATAATATTAGAACCTAACTTAAGCAACGTTTGAACCTAAAGCTGCATTCAGCAGGCGGTTGTGCCTTGCGCTCTGCTATCTGGTCCCCGTAAAAGACTACCCCGTATAGATATGTTTTTCTTTTTCGGTACTCAGCTCGGACTCCAATATTTTTTTCCCGGAACTGGAGAACAGTGATTTTGCAAAATATCGATAAATCAAAATTTGAGAATACGAACCTTAAAAATATAGATGTATCCATGCGCTAACAAGGAATATAAGGATAACGGTTTTTCGTAAGTTATTGGTTTTCGGAACTATTGAGTATACACGGAATGGTTGTTTATAGCCTACCTTCTAACATGAAACATCTATGTTATCTTGTTATAAAAGTAGGTTTTGATTGTCACGGAAGTTTCTATAAATGTTATAGTGCGAGGAATTAAAGGAATTAATTTATTGAATTCTCGTACTGCAGAGAAATAATTAGGTCATTTTTGTTTTTGCTGCAAATCCGAGGCTCTGGATATACGGTAACTCCGTTTGCGACCCCATTTGTACCCAACTCGGGTACCTATACCGTACAAACAATTTTACTATATTAAACATTTTTTAGTATGCAAATATGCATAATACGCAAATCAAATTTTTGGGAAAAAATAGAGCCCTGGGAGTAATTAATACTCAAGGAATTAAGGAACAGTCATAATTTTAGTCGGGCTTAATTCGTCCACGAAAAATCATTCATCTGAAAACCCTAATGTGCTTTTCGATTCTTGTTTTGTTTGTTGGTTCAAGAACTACCAAACTTTTTAAGTCCGCTCCCAACGAAGTTGATAGAAGCGGGCTTGTATGTTTTCGGTTTGTGCGTCTGTGTGTCTGTCACACTGGATTTCGAAAACGGTCTTACAGATTTTCTTTAAATTTGGAACATATGTTGTAGGTATGGTCCGTATGGAGAAACCGCTCTGGTGCAAATTTGACGAAATTCGGTTCGGCCAATTTTTGGTAATTTGGCCCTAAAGTGCAAAAAAAAAAACAATTTCAGATTGCCATAACTTCGTTATTTATTGACCGATTTTGATGTGTGGCATCTTAAAAAATCGGTATCAATGAGGGGAAGGTGATGAGCCCATCACCGACCCCATCCGACTCATACTTCCGGTTCAGG
>JAQGBM010000348.1:0-14654 GCA_034698405.1 Symphylella vulgaris | reverse complement strand
TGATCCAAGTTTTTAGTAGTGTCTCGTGTCTGATACTTGTGCTTGTGAGATTTTAGTAGTAGGTTTCAAAGGTTCAATACTGAAAATGTAGTGAATACAATCAGGAAAAAATTAACAGTTTGATTAAAATAAAGGTGTTACAGAATGCCAAATGAATAACATTTTTGTTTTGGTTAGTGGCTAGTGCTGTTCAATTTGTCCGGTACTATACGGTTAGCCTATATAGTGGCCTTAAAATGGGTGGACATGATCTTTATGTCTCCAGCGCGAAAAGAGTAAAAGAGCAGAACGCGCGCGAGGCGAGATGAATGATGTTGCTCGCTTTCTCTCGCTGTCATATTTTTTCTTTCTACCTACGCTGATTGAATATAACGGCTTCGGGCATAATTTTTAAACAATGATAACAGCATGCTAATCATGATGCACCATTATAACATCATGTTCATTTGAGCCACAGCATGATGTTCATTCATCTCGCCTCGCGCGCGTTCTGCTCTTTTACTCTTTTCGCGCTGGAGACATAAAGCTCATGTCTACCTTAAAATGTTATATAGCAGGACAAAATACATGGAGGGGCCGGTATAACCGTTTAGTAGGCCCTTGGGGTAGCAATTTATAGATATAGGCTACCCTGCTCTAAAGCAAGAAAGACCAAGCCAAACAATTAAAGATTAAGATAAGGATTTTGCCATTTTGATTAGTAGCCTATATTTTATTAAACAAAAAATGATTTTACTGGGGGACTGTTTTACTATTTTAATAAACTCTTAAGAATAATCATGAGGGGGTAGGGGTGTTTAGACTTTGTTGTGGTCCCTTTGGATCACCCAGCTCAAGAAATTCAGCCAAGAATTTCAGCCTCCAGTCCAGAGTAGACTAAATTACAGGAACACGCCACAAATCCGGCTTCCGTAATCCGTAAAGTACCAGAAATTGGGTTTAAGATAAATACCTAGTCTAGTATTATTTAGTGATTTACATAATATAGTAAAACTTTAATATCATAAACTTACCTTACACAGCTGTATCCTATTTGTGGTACGGTAGTTAGTAAACCATCAAAAAATATACTTGAAAAATAAAATCCAACCTCAAGAGGTGCCAGTTTATAATTATAGTTATGTTTCTTCCGAAAAAAGTAGCTCTTTTTAAATTAAAACAGATTAAAATAACTAAAATATCCTGCTAAAATGATTAGTGCAGTCTGCATTGTTGTCAGCTGATCGCACACAGAGAGGTCAGTAGCTTGAGCAAGCCGTGTGTGCTAGATATTCAAGAGAGTTGCGACGGCCTGGCGACGGCATACATCTTAAACCCAAATTATTTTAAGCTAACTTATAAGAAAACGTTAAAATATGTTTATATTGATTAATTTTACATCACCTTAAATACTGACATAACTTACAGTGTGTAATTTTTTTAAAAATAAATTTAATAGCAGTACCGGTACATTAAATTTATATTTTAATAATATTTAGAAAAAAATATAGTTTGTGGCGACAAAATAACGCTGAGAGCCGCTGTCAACAGCTTTTCTCTCTCGTTAAAAATCATGGCGGATAATGAATTGTCAAAATACGGCCAAAATGCAATCTTTGTATTCATCTTTATATTGTAATAAACATTAGGTAAGTCCTAGATATAACGATTTTAGTGAATAATGAATGCTCAATTGACCTTTAAATAACCACACAAATAAAAATCGGGGGGATTTAGGTCATGTGACCGGGGGGGGGCGTGAAACTCTTCGCAATACCGTGCTCAACTTTACACGAAAAGTGGCGAAATGAACAATTTGAACACGTGTTTGTTTCTTCCGAAGATTAAAACTGAACAGGAACAAAATATTTGAGTTGCCGAACATGTAGAATTAAAAATAAATAAAATATCTCTATAACTTTCAAAATGACGGCTGTTCGAAATGGTAAACTCCTTTGTGGACCACCCTGTATAAGAAAAACAAAAAATTCGTTATTAAGTTAGGAGCATGAGTTTCACCCCCTCACGTTTTTAAGGTGGTATTTTGACCAAGTCGTGTTGTTTAAGAAAGCATTTGACAATAAATATTGCTTAATTTTTGACTTGTTAATTTAAAAAAAAAATACCACATTAAATATTTTGATTAATTTTAACATTCAATATTTTCTTATAAAAAAAAAAACACTTTAAAAAATCAGTACAAATTCACCGGATAGATTTTTAATATTATAATATTATTAATTAGCGATAATATAATAAAGAATTTTATATTTTTGTTCGATAGTATAAGTTAATATTGTGTATAACACCTGAAAATATAACAATTAGTTATTTACTGGTATGTTTTTTTAAACTTATTTTATAAGGTCACAATCCTTCTATTCATAACACACTATAATATATTATTTTGTTAGTTATTAAATTGTAAACAATTTATAGGGTGTCAAAATTAATATTTTTTCGGGAGTTACACATACTAAGTTATAACGTATTCAATTCGCTATTAAAAATCTTATAAATTCAGTTGTATTAATTATATTTCAGAATATTAAGACATGTAACTTTAGATTATAGATATAAATTATTTGGCGACAGTCCAACGATTTTGCTCAGTTTTCCAAATTTCCACATATAAAAATCTATAACTTTTCACTGAATAAAGTTAGAAGCTTGAAAATAGATCGTGCACCCCCTAAATTTATTCAGCTTTCGAATGACACCAATTTTAACATTTTCGGTCGACCCGTTTTTTTTTTCCACAAGGTGGTACAATGTATGGAAATTTTACTTTATAAATTTACCAAACCAAGATTTTTTCGAGGATGTACGAGTACATAGAAATTAAAAGAAAAAGTTTGATAAAAATGTGCAGGGGTGAATATGCAAGAGCTGTTTTTGTGAAAATTGGTCCGGCCGAGTTCTTGCTATAAAGTACGGTAATTTGTCCCAAATTTTGCTTAAAATTTTGATTTTCCCGCTTTGTTTTGCAGCCGATGATTCGCTGCAAGAAAGAATCGTGCAAGAAAATTTGATTACTGTAGTTGGAAAAATAAACAAACGAACCGCTGGACCGTAAGTTATAGCCTTAAATACTGAGTCCTTATACTGTACTGTACACTCATATACAAGGCTCTGGCACGCGAGACTGATACCATTTGAAATACACAAATTTTAAGAAAATTTAATATAACTTACACCTTTTCTTTTAGCTGTTTGTCACGTGATTTTTAGCCGCCATTGACTGCTGCCTGCTCTCTTTTAGTATTATGCTCTAACCTTTATTTACCAAGAAAAAAGTTAAAATTTTTTACAGAGATCTTTCATTTAATAACATAAAAATATAATAAAATTGTTTATGGTAACATTACACTTCGTATTTAGAGATTACAGCAATTTTTTTAAACATGCGGCAGCAGTCAGTGGCGGCTAAACCACGCCTCCGCTGCAATCGTGTATACGGCACTTTTATGTTCTGGCACTGTTCATTTTGACTTTTTTTCATGAAAATTAATAATACATCAAGGAAAATCATTATTTTGGGAGTAGACAATGTGACCGTGCTACAATCACTTTAATAAATAAAATCCACAATTACCTAGATCTCGAGCCCGATCGGGATTTGAACCCTCAGCACTTTCTTGAGATCAGAAACATGAAGACGAGAGTGGGATAGGTAGAATAGTATTTTTCTAATAATAATACAATTATTTTAAAAGTTATCTAAAATCTTTATAAAATCTTTCATTTTATTGTTAGCCCATTTATAATAATTATTATAACTTATTTATTTATTTATAAATAAAATAAATAATTGTACCACCGTAAACGTGTTTTATTAAAGAGCTTATATTATTATCAAGAAATTAGAGGATGTTAAACGTAAGTAACTTTAAGTGGTAGCGTCATTTAAAACTTCTTTAAACCATTTGAATTATTCATATTTACTTACGTTTACAAGTTAAATCTAGGTCGGGCCTTCAATAGGCACGCAAATTCATGAATGGGGTAAAAAATAAAAATGCGACCTATGGTTCACGTTTAATGGGGAAAAAATTCATTTAGAACGGCTGAAATAGTCACCGCAAATTTAAATTGCGCCCCTGGTTTTCAAAAAAATAACCCTTACTTAGGGTCATTTGCACGCGCTGAACGTGGTATTTGGTGTCATACTTTGCTAAATTTTATATCCTTGCTTTGATACTATTTCGAGATTTAATCGCACGTGATTTTGAATTTTGAGCTCCATCTCGGGATTTAATCGCTCGTGTGCAAGTTGATAATCGTTTATCGCCATGGAGACGCGCAAAAGGCGGTAAATTTTTATTTTTGCAAAAGGCGGCAAATAGCACCTCGCGCTCGTGATTTTCCCCCTCTCGCGATACAAGCGCCAATTGAAAAAAACGGTAATTTGCGGTGACTATAGCCAAATAAGGAGCTAACAATTAGCCCATATAAGTTATAACACTATGCCGAGTAGCAACTAAGTTAGATACAATGGACGCCTATATGGGCATAATTTCATCAATTCGCCAGACATAGTCACGTATCACAGCAATAAAATTATAAAACGAAATACTGTTGAAAAACTGAACTATTTTTGTAGAATCTATAAAAAATATCGCTTTAAGTTATTAAAATTTTCTTAATTCATTATTTTAAAATAATAAAAAATAAGAGACCAATTATAGGCCTATTTATAGTCTTTGCAGATTTTTAAAAAATCTGAAATTTCATCCACGCGCATGTAAAAATATTGGCAATTTTTTAGCATTATTGGTCCCCTTGTTGGAATCAGGGTGGCAAATAGGGCGAATAGAGTCGCACCCTTGCGCCCTTCTTGCGCCGAAAAATCCATGACGCCGGCACGGGAGAGTTGGGGACTTTTGATATGTTGTTTAGCATGACAGAGACTGTGTGCAAAATTTCTGCTTTACATTATTTTTGTCCAGGTTTAGCCTCAAAATTGCCTAAAATTACTGGACTATAAGTTATTTTTATATTTAGGCTATACAATATAGTAAGTTATAACCTATATTACGCATGTTTTCTTTCTCGTATACGGTATACGTATGATATACAGTATGTAGGGCCTATAATGTTTTAAATTATTACGATGTCGTATTCTACCCATACAAAGTAGCCTACAAAACAATCATAGAACCTAACGGGGGCAAGGTTAGGTTAGGTTTTCAATTATTGACTACGCCATGTTTATTTTCTCCGATCAAGGAATAAGTAGGCTAGTATAGGCCTACGTGTGATCGAATCAGATGTATCTATTTGAAAAAAAATGTTTTGCGACGTAATACTTCGATTTTACGTATCTAAGCAGCTACGCTGTGATAATTTTAAATTATAGGCTAAGACAGCTCCAACCATATCCCGTAATTTTACTATATTTACAACACGTAAGAATTTTTCTACCTACCAACGGTCGACGAGATGTACGAACTACCGACTACCGAACAATTAGGTACCGATGTCGAACCAGAGCACTCGTAAGGTCCAGAGTCCGTGGTCGAGTCCGCCACTTGGTCCCGTGGTTCCGAACTATCGGAATTAACCGAAGATATAGAAGATTTTCTAGTATTCATTTTTTTCTACGCAAGTTCCTTATATAAAATTAACCCACTTGGTTTAGATTATATTCCACAATACTCTTCTTAAAATATTTAGGCCACGAATCAACACATTTTCGCACCAATTCCATGTTTAAAATTATCATTATTTCAATTTGCGCAAACAGTTTTTTTTAAAGCCCCCGAAATTCGGGCACAATTTCGAAAAGGTTTTATCTTTTAAGACATTATCGTTTTCTTCTTCCGCATTTTAGCAAAATATCTATATTATAATAGTAATAAAATATCTAGGAAGTAAGCTACGAGGCAGCGCAAGCAGTCAGCACTCTAAAACAGCTGCTTGCAAAAGTCGATATCACGCTCGCCCCGAAAATTTGCAGCAGGCAGCATAAAACGACATTCGAAAAATTGATGCGAGAAAGCGCGCGGCTAGGATATCGTACTATTCTCTCGCAAGTTCCCCCACAATTCAGTTCGGATTTTTATAATAAACAACAATTTTCTCCTACAGCTTTTTTCGCTTCCGCCTTCCGCATTTTCGGTTTTCCCTCTCTCTCAGATTCGAAGCAATAAATTAAGGTATAAAAATCCAAGGTGAAACCATTCTCCCGAATTAAAAATAAGGAAGTGAAATTATACAACGTCGTTTTTTCTTGAAAAAATTTATTGTAGGCCTATTATACCGTAAAAATAATTGGTATAAACTATAAATTGAAAGTAATTTAACCTAACCTTGTTTAAATATTACAGATAACAGTAGTCAGTACTGTATTTATTCTGCTAAGTTTAATTATATGCAAAATGAAAATTTCATCAATTTTTTTAGGGTTATAATATTAAACTCATACGGAAAAAAAATTTCGCTTTCGGCGGTCCGGGAGTTATTTTTTGCCAAATATGTGCGTTTAAATCTCCAATATCCCCGGGAATCCCACCCTAAATCCATTCTACGAGACAGGCTAAAACTCGTATTTATAAATTTCATTGGCCAAATATTGGATATACCTACTAAATTAATGCATTTTTAGCGGCTAAAATTGAAACCAAAATTATAATAAAAAAGCGAATAGCTTCAGAAAATCCCTCCCACCCAAAATTCCTGGTCTTGCCCCCCCCCCCCCCTGGCCAAATTTCTGCGGACGCCCTTGGCTAAGGCTAAACGAATTTCGCCACTATCTTCCAGGGCAAATTTTGCTTGAATTTGGTGTGTTCTTAAATAATTTTTTTTTATTTATTTAAGCTTATAACTTAGATAGTAAAAAAGCTCAATATTTTTTAATTATTTTAATGAAATATCGCAAATTTTTTATAACATAAATTTTTTTTATGCAGTGTAGGTAGGCCTATAATACAGTACCTGGGCCTACCTATACTATTTTTAACGGGAAAATTATAGTATCTGCGCGTCATTCTACTGTAGACTACAGTGGCTAAAATAGTGTTAAGTTATAGTCTAGGCTACTGTATACACTTTTTTTTAGCATTAGAAAAATTTTATGAAGCCCCTGCCCGTGCAATGCATTTTCGCCAAAATAAATTATTCGATCGCGTTGATTCGACTCGATTGATAAATCAAGGCAGCACCGACGCCAGGAGATGAGCCTTCACCACCTTCCTGGGTCAATTTTGCCTCAGGGACTGGATTTACAGATCTGTATGAGCGTTCTTTAAACAGTGCAGAGTTCAAAGGAATCTACACAGGACCTCGGGTTAAACTCTCATCCGAAGGAACCGCCACCCAAGAAATTTTCTCATCCTTAAATTTCTACCGACCTCGCCCGGGTTTGAAAACCCGGGGGGAGTCTAAATGCGGGCACGTTACCTCTAGACCAACGGCGCCGGCAAATTCTAATATAATATGATATTTAAACAATATTAATAATTAAATAAATTAATATGCTAAAAATTAATATCTGATTATGAAGGATTTAAAAAATGTCTACGAGGTGGCCAATGTTGACTGAAGTGTAATAAAAATAATGTTAAGGAACCATGAAGAACCCGTTTTTGTTGTATTTTTATTCAGTCTTAATTATTTGAACTATGGCTTCTTCTTTACAAGATTAATATGCAAAGGTGGTAGAGCGAAGTGAAAGAATGCATGCTGTAAAATATTCTCTATTTAGCTTGTAGCGGAAATCTTATTATAAATTTGCCGAACGAAAACCCGCTTGTCAGCTGTTTTATTTTCGTTCGATTTGGTAGTCCTACCTCCGATACAGCGTCGTTGCATTTTGCAAATCTATCAACAGCGCTCTGACAAAATATCAACAAGAGTCTTTTACAGTTGTTTTCCACTTTACAGGAAGTCCAAATTGAAAAACAAACGTACTGAAGTATATAAAACAATTAAAATCATTAAACGAAACCAAAGGATCTAAATTTGAAGCCCAATTTTGCATTTTATCGAAGTTTTTGTCACACGTAACTTTAGTTAAATAGGTTACAAGATGGCGGCCGCCGACAGGTTGGATGTAGTGACGCGTATGGTGCAAAAAAAGTAAACAAAAACTATTTAAACCTCATTTAAACCAACAACTAATGTAGAATTTTTAAGTCTTAAGAGTATTTTGTACCTAGATCTATCATATAATAACCATGCTGGACATATCAGACACCCAAAGTAAGTTAAATCGTAATCGGCATAAAGCCAAAAGTAGTCATGACTTCTGTTAACTCACGATTCATTGAAACTCATTAATTTTCTGGAAATTCCCAATTAATTTCAGAAATCGGACTGGGTCTGGCGGGGTTTGGAGTAGCCTTTCTATTTCTTGGAGTATTATTTCTCTTCGATAAAGGCCTTTTAGCCATCGGAAACGTAAGTTTGACCTCTTAGTAGCCTAGAACTAGCCTAGTAGTCACTACTTGCAGCTCATTGAACTGCCAAAAATGATCGTATGCCTATAAAACCTAGCTGACCTAGCATAAATAAACCTTTTTTTTTCAGATATTGTTCCTCGCTGGTTTAGGGTTTGTAATTGGTCTAGAGAGGACCTTCAGATTTTTCTTCCAAAGACACAAAATAAAGGGATCAGCAGCTTTCTTTGGGGGTATTATCGTCGTTTTGATAGGATGGCCCTTGATCGGTATCATTATTGAGTTATATGGATTCATTAATTTATTTGGGTAAGTATATAAATTGGACAATTAACTGCCTTCAATTCCATTAGACAAATCAGCTGTTTTGTAAATGCTAATATTTTTTCCTATTTTTTTTTTAAGTGGCTTCTTTCCGGTGGCAATAAATTTCCTTAGAAGAATTCCAGTAATTGGGCTGATATTTAGCTTACCTTATATTAGTACAGTAAGTATTATTTACTTAAAAGTTATGGTTAAAATTGCTACAATTGGGCAATGAACCAATTATTATTAATGGTCATATGTGTCCATAATTATTAATGCACAAGTTCATCTGGGTGTGCATGGAAATGACCTATTACCGTAGCCTACGTAATATACCGTATCAATGCCTAGCCATGTGGAGAAATAGCGTGTCCTCTACATGTGTTTCCAAATTCCACCACAATGGAATGGCGCCATACACAAATGCCCTTTTACCAACGTAAGCACTGGAAGTATTAAACTGGGGCAGAGCCTACAGAAAATATTCCATCAAATTTTAATTCAGAGCTTAGAACTGTGTATTTAAAATTGGCACTATAGAGGGTGCTACACATTAGCACCTCAGCTGCAGTTAGTAAACATTAACTTCTATTACTTTGGTTAGTAAGAAAGCTAGAAAGCACAGTGACAGGATTTTCATAGCCAGCGATTCAGAAGTTTAGGCTTTGATATATTACGTAACTTAGGCTATGCTATTACCATGCAATATTGAACATAACTTTAGTTGACTTGACACTAACATATTTTCCCACCCTTGTTTTTTTCAGTATGCAGATAAAATTGCTGGAGACAGTTCGCGGACAATGGTATAAATAATTTATAATATATTTTTTTGTAAAAAAAAAACAGAGACTAATAATTGAAACTGTGAAAATGTGCTAAAAAAAAGAACCAAAACAATTTTTAAGAAGTTTTTATTTTATAACCACAGAACTTTGGTGAGGAGCCGCAGTGAGTGATTAAAGGACCCGAGTGACCATTCCTTTTACATGATCCTGATATTAATTTTATTAAAAATAACCTTATTGTGAAATAAAATTTGCTCATGAAATAATAACCTTTTTGATCAATCGATAGCCTATTGTTTTGTAATAATTATTGTGTGATAACCTATGTGATGGAGTGTTCAAAATGAGTTAATGCCACCATTCATCGTAATTTTAATTATATTTATAATGTTCCAGTTTTATGTTAACAATAATTATACCGTAAAAGCCGGCGTATAAGCCGCACTTTTTATTCAAATTTTAAACTTCAAAACTCACCCTGCGGCTTATACGCCAGGACGCGTTTATATGGGTTCCGATGGGTTTTATTTTAAAATGACAAAGCCAAAAGTCACCCTGCGGCTTATACGCCGTATTTTACGGTACTGTAATAGTATAAGAGTGTTCCTCCCAGAATTTCCATTGATATTGTTTTCGCTTTAAAAATAAATAGGCTACTCAACCGATTTTTTTTCGTATTTTACGAGTAGATAAATTTTTACAATAACTTAATACTTTTCATAAAAAGGAAGATAAAATGTAATAAAATAAGTTACGAAAATAAAATACTCGTACCCATGAACAGTGGTAATGACGTTCCTTCTTATGGAACGCACATTCGGGGCCACACTGGGGTTTGGTCGAATCGGATACGATGTAGAAATTCTCCGTTATCTGATCCTGTTGTTCGTGACTCCTGAAAAAAATAGATTGAAAAATATAAATTAAAAAAAAATGTAGTTGATCAAAAATTATTTTTTTTTTACTAAAAAAATAAAATAATCATATCCACTTCCAAAATTATTTTCCTTTGTATATTTTATAAATGTCAAAATCAATATTTACATGAAATCTAGCACTATAACCTATTCTCGCCTGCTATAACTTATAAGCTACATGTTTCGGTGTAAATTAATACCCATCCTCAGGGTGAATTTATAAAGTAATCAAACATTAAATTAAGTAAAAAAAATCGTGGCAACTTAAAAACCGCCCTTGAACTGTTTTCCGAATTCTGGGATATTTTTTTTTTTTATCATTTGAAAGACTTAATTTTGAAAATAAATTAATGCAATTTATTTAAATACAAATCTACCCGGTATTTTGATTCTGTGTCACGAAAATTAAAAAATATGTTACTCATTCAATTTCCAATTTAATTAACTCTTTGGGAGTTTTTAAAAAAGATGATCACGTCACGTTCATAAACGTATAAGTATTTATCCATATTATTTAAAATAAAATGCTTTAGGTGGAAAGACAATTATATTATGCGCATGTAGGTAGTATAATATAAGTTCAACTTAATGTCTATAGACATCATATCGCTTAAACTTAACAAATTATTCAGAAATTGATACGTTAAAGAGCTATCATAAATCTACATATAAGACAAGCTTCAGTCCATAGGCTCTTTATCTCATCAGTCTCCTTTATAGAGATACATATTATCCGGCACACAGCTATATAATAGGTGAGAAATATCTGTGTGACATGCGTATGAGAGAGATGTGCACCGTCATGCTGAAGTTATCGTTAATCATTTTAATAATAATAATAGTTCATCCTTATAATATTCTAATAATCCCATCCGGGAAAGATGATGGTAAAGAGATGGATTCCTATTAACATGACGGAGCACATTCATATTATTTTATATGATTTTTTCAACTTCTTTTCTTTTTTTTTTTTTTGACGTATGATGCACTGTCATTATTTTCTCTTCTTAAAAAAATCTTTTTAAGACACGTCGCCATGTTTTTTTTTTTATTAGTAACTGCATGCGCTGAGCCCCACGAGAATGTGCATTTTTATTAGACGTTTCAACTTTTTATAGAGTAACACTTATATTGAAGTTATGTTGGAAATCTTCCCCCTTTCATGATGCATTTCGAATTTTTCAAAAATTCCACTCCAGAGGCCCGAAAAACCGATAAAACGCCTCCAAAAACTGACGTCATCCTGAATTTTAAATTCGGTTTCCTGAATTTTGAACATTGCCAACTGGTGATATATCGTATCGTGGTGTCTATGCATGCCATTTTGATGCGATATTGCCACTGTTGACGCTCAGGGAACTGAATTTTAATGGTGATGACGTCAGAGTGTGCTGTTTTTGGAGGCGGTTTTTGTGCCTCTGGAGTGGAATTTGTTGAAAAATTCAAAATGCATCATGAAAGGGGGAACATTGTAGGCCTACGTGTAAAATTCATTTTCAATGCTACAGACACTTTAAAATTGTAATTTTAAATAGGCTAAATAATATCACATAAACATATCTTTATCTCAATTGGTTGGCAACCCTCCTATATTTAAAGATTTAAAGTCGATTTTTTTGTTTACATTTTTTAAGTGAAAGCTATCCTCTCTTTGAATGGGAACAAGACCAGTCTCTGTGCATTACTTTTTTTTTTCGTTTTAATGGTGAAATTTATTGACGTGATGTTTATGTAAACATTTGAACATAATGGGCTTTTGCAATAATAATAATAATAATGAAGACATTGAACGAAATAACTGTTGATTTTTTTATACGTTATAATGTTGAAAATATAATTAAAAATTCGCATATATTTTTTATAAACAGTTTTTTTTTGCTATCGATGGTTTCAACACCTTTTCATAATATTTTACATTATTATTTTGAATTATACTTAATTGAACTTCGTGTTAAAACTGTGTCGGATATAACATGTAACATTAAAAGTTTTCAAATCCGTATTTTGAATACTTTTGAAGCAGTCCTTTTACTCCAGCCAGAAATATAATAATAAACAAATAGGCTACTGGAAAATTTTCACTCTACTCGAAAAGTGATTTCTTGTCTTCCCAACCACAGAATTTTGGAATGTGGCTCAATCAAAAACGAGTTTTCAGTAATTGTGATATCTTTTAATTATTGTTAGGCAGTTTGACCAATTAGTTTTTTTTTAATATATTTTCGAATACATCTCTTCAAGACGACCATATTGGATGTACAAATTATTATAATATTCACATATTCACTTTATGAAACTTTCGAAAAATTTTGAACTAATGAAAATCTGACTCCAATGAGTGGAGCTTCATATTCTCGACTAGTAAATTTACGAAGTACATCTTACATTAAGATAGTCTTACCTGGCATGCTCCCTGACTCCGTCCTTAGACCTAAACATCATGGAACAGTTTTCTGCCACACAGTGGTAGTGTTCTTTGAACAAAAATTCGCAGGTTTCCCTGTTACAATTGTCACTTTGTGTATATCTAAAAAAATAGGTTATGATTAAAAAAATGGCCGAAATACAAATTTATTCTTTTCCGAGGTTTGTATCATACCTGACTAAGTATCTTTTCCAGTTATCGTCTGCTCCTAAAGATTTTATAAGCTCTGCGTTAATCTCCATCGAAGAGAAGGGATCATTACCTGAAAGCAAAAACAAAATATTAGTATGGTCAGTGGTCACCCATCCTAGCAAGTACAGTCTTAAGTTTCAATTAAACACGCAGAAGTATTATTTTGCATTATTTCTCTTACCTTGCATTTGGAATTTGGGAGTATCGCCGTGGTGCATGCTGTTTCCGTCCTGGGGGGTCGAAGGTGTACTACTGGGTGTAAGACTAGGAGACGTACTGCAGTTTGACATAGGACTAGTTGGATAATGTAGACCCGTAGATGTTTGGATTACTGACACGTTATTGGTCGGTGAGACGTCCCGCTGTAATGTAATGTTTTAGATTGAAGTTAGTAAACTAAAAAAACTAAAAAATTAATCCAGCAGAATGGATAGAAAAGAATGTTTTATGATTATTTTAGCTTGTCGATGATTGCAAGTCAAATGAAGATTTTGCCTTTATGTTTTGTAACCCTTGAACGAATCTATAGTGCAACTTAAATTAAAATAGCCTATTCGTTTTGAGGAGATGTAATGATTATTTTAAAATAAACAAACCCGCATTAAATAAGGATAAAACCCCCCAATTAAAAAAAAAATTTCTTAGCTCAACCGAGTACGAAATTTCAGTAGGCTACTTTTGAAATAATGTTTTTAATAATTATTCGATGACGATTGACACTATTAAAACATCTTTTTAAATTTTCCAATAAGAAATTTCTCTCTAAGACCAACATTTTGGTCATCGGTCAATATTCGTTTTAAAGTGAATTACGAGATTCAGAATCGAAATCTACTCGGGCGGTACAAAGTTTCCGGTCTCAGGGCTCAAATCTGCCTTCAAGGCTCAAATTTGAGTCTCAACTCAAGCGCATTATGATAAAAATCCATAATGACGCAATTTTTAGTCGTTGTGCGCGTGCATCGAGGCAGATTTGAGCCCTGAGACAGGAAACTTTGTACCGCCCGAAGTAACTTACGGTAAGTTGTAAGTTGAAAACCATTTGAAAAAAAAAATTACCTGGTCCTGCGAGCCCTCGCCTCCTAAGGTTCGCATCATGCTCTGAGCCAACTTGAACTTGCGGTACGCGAGTTCGTTCTGTTGTCTCTCGTGTTTCCGCTTGTGCGAAAACAGTTGACCGCTGGAGTGTAAAACATACGTACAACCTGTTTAACATGAAAAATGATTATAAATTATGTTCGAATTAAATCTACGGTAATAAATTAGCGGTATTTAAAAAAATGTTTACCTGGCCTGATACAGTGAATGTGGTTACACATTTTAGAGAACCTACAGTTGGGAAAAGCACAGTCTTCTTGCTTCATAAACTTTTTAAAACCATCCCTGTTTAACTGTTCGTCTTTGATGTGATAGGTCTTGTGTTTTTCTGGAAAATTATTAAAGTAAATATTTAGGTCCATTAATCTTTAAATATTCATAAAATATGGGCAAAAATTTGGTACTATGAAAGGGTCACTGTAAAAGTGTATTTTTTATATCACAGTTGAATTATTCAATATTGGAGTAATGCGATCCCGGGACTTGGGGGTATATTTTCGTGCCGTCTCTCCAGTCTCCGAGTCCGTCCGTTCGTTATAAAAAAAATTTC
>JAQGBM010000347.1:0-14660 GCA_034698405.1 Symphylella vulgaris | reverse complement strand
GTTTATGGACCTATCAAAATTTAAAATAATAACACAAGATATGGGTCTATCTTGTGTTAAAAAGTTTTATTTATTCTCATTTGTTTTCATGCTTAAATAAAAATGTTTTAAAAGTATCTTTCTTTAGTAAGCACCCCTTAAAATTGCTTAAATACATAAAATTTTATAAGTAGCCTATAATAAAATCTTATCCCGTCAGCTAACAAGCCCTTTCATAGCTAGACGGGTTGTACATAGGCTGTCTCGGTAATGCCTAGTAGTCTCTAAACTTTCTTTAAAAGTTGAATTTAAAATTTTTATTTTCTGTTGTGCAAACAAGTAAGTAGGCTATGTACTTACTATCTAGCAATTACCGTATATAAATCTAATCTGATATTCTTAACGGTAGGGTAGCCTGTAGTAGTTACAGTGTATTAAGAATTAATAATGTATGAAACAATGCATAATAGAGATTGCGCACTCAAAGGATAAGCTATTCAATTAAGTAACAAACACTGCGCTGGTCAAATGAGCAAACTTAGGTGTTAACTTTAACATCACTTTGTTGAGAGCTGGAGCGCACACAGCAAAAGATGTGCTGGAAACACTGGCTCTCTAGGTAATGCGGGACCTCGTACGCTTGCAACATCTTCTCGCCTTGTGATCCATTGATACTATTATTTCGATCACCTGTATAAAACTTGACATAAGACCGACCTGGTCACAGAGGCCGCCATATTAATGAAAATGAAAAGTCAATGAGCAGAGTTAAGTATTCCATCTTTGGTGAGCAATGGGATAAGACGTACTGTAAGTCATGGTGAAGCAGACTACAAGGATATACCGTAAATACGGTGAGCAGCGATGGGATAATGGCCCATCAGGCGGAGGTGAAAGTATTCGGAAAATACTAGATCGAAAATCAAGTTTATCCTCCGTTAAAGCAGTGATCGACCGGCGACAGAAAAGTTTGGCCCTACAGCAGAAAAGTGTCGCGTCTGTAGTCGACAAATGTCGCTACGACGACGAACTGTGTTCCAATAGGTCGCTGTGTCGGAGCGACAGCGAGGAAGAAGTGTTTACCTCCCGGCGACTGGGAATTCGTCGCGATTATGTCGCGTCGAATAATCGCGGAGGTCGCAGCTCGGACGATAGTTGGAGTTCGGAGTTGGAAGAGAATTTTAACGATATGCTCAATATAAGGGATAATAATCGCGGCGGAACAAGGAGTTGCGACAAAAATCGCTTTGTCGCGAATGGCAACTATTACAACGCAAACAACAGGTATGGACAAAAAAAATTGATTTTAAGAGGTTTTAGACAATATTCGTCTCTATCGATTTTGTATGCGATAAAAGTTCCGGCAATGGTCCTAAGTCCCCTGTCCGATGTTCAATTCCCGGCTGAGGCTGGTAGGCTCTTTCGGATGAGGGTTTATACCGAGGTCCTACCGTTTTGTAGATTGTTGATCCCCTTTGAACCCTACGCATTAAAGAATTCCTTATGTCACCGAGTTTTAACGTCACCCCTCCCCGTTTAAAATACGTAGGCTAAATTCAATTCAATAATCTCCGTCGTGGGGTAATGGCAAAGATCCCCTTTTGGAGTTATTACACCGTGTACTTTCTACTACTAAAATCGATATTATAAAAAGGCCCTTCAAAGGGAAGTTTTCAGACAGAGTTTGGTTCATTCCCTTGTGTCGGTGGTTTAAGTCGAATGAATCGATTGCCCGTCACCCGTCATAATATTTTTAATGTAGGCGGGACTAGGCGCCCTTGTTCACTGTGTTTAAGAAGTTTAAGAAAATTTTGGGTAAAAATATTCATCAAAGATCTTTCGGATTAAGGGAGTTTAAACCGAGGTTTCCCTTAAAAAGTGCATCCCCAGGCGTCCGTGTTTTAGCCTCAGATTACAGCTAAATGTAATGGGAATTCGTTAATCGCATTCAAAATCGATAGCATTAGCCAATAACCTCACCTCATAATTATTATTTGGGTTTTGAACATTTTTTTGTAAACCTCCCATTTTTACTATTCAGGAACTGTCGCCCGGTGTCGAGGAGGTCGTCATTTTGTCGCCGCGATACGTCGTGCGCGATTAATCGCTCAGGAACATTTCGTCGCAGATCGACGAACAGGGCTTCGTTTACCCGAAACGAACTGGTTAATTACTTGAGAGAGGCAACTCGTCGCAACAACAGTAGCAGCTGCTATTCGTCCTCAGAGGACAGCGATAATCGCAATAATTGTCGCCGGAGTTGCTCGTCCTCGCGAATGAGTATCGGGTCCTCATCTAACAACCGAGACCGAATGAACAGCTACTATTACTCCGAGGACAGGTTGGACGAGGACAGGACGCGAGTCCTCAACAACATTCGTAACAGCGGGCTTACGATTCCGCCCTTTGAGGACTCGGGTTCGAGTTCCGCCGGCGACGAAACGGGTCGCGAGAGTTTTAGTTGCCAGTCGCACACGCAATCCTGGTGCACTTGCGACTCCTGGAAGTGCGTCGAAGGACCGACCGAAAAATCGCGACGATTTAACGACAATGATAATAATCGTTGCGACAATAATCGCGACCCCAACGGCAACAGAGCCTTTAATTACCGCGCCGAAACGACGACAACCGATTTTAAGGGACACTGGTGGGACGCTAGCGGAAAGGTGCGACAAAAAAATAGTCGCAACCTCATCGACTATTGTCGCAACTTTAACAACGAAGACCAGCGATTTTTGTGCAATTTTAACGACAATCGAGTAAAAAATAATCGCGGCGATTTGTCGCACAGCGATAGTAGCGACAATAATCGCTCGACCAGTAAAGTGATGAAACGTGCCGTAAGCGGATTGGGACGTAACGTAAACATGGGTTTAATTTACGTTCCTATGGATGAAGCTATCGAAAGTAGCAGTTCCTCGGAAAAAATGTCCTCGTATGAGGACGAGGATGATGAGGTGGCCTCGTTAGATACTCTCCCCTTTTTCCATCCTCGAATGGGGGATGAGGACATGAAAACCTGCTTTCCAGAAACCATTGGGCGTAACAATAATCTCAAAGCGAGTATCAGCATTAGCACTTATAGCGAGGACTCCGATTCTATTTCGGTTACTAGCGTTGAAAGCGTTATTGAACAGCCTTTGCCCCGTGCTAAAATCATCTATCAGCGTCCCCACGATACTAGCGAAGAGGATGCTATGTCTGTTTCAAGTGGGACCGACAGTCCCGTTGAAAAAATTGTACCTAAAGGGACTGTCCCGGTCGAAAAAGTTCTCGAAAAAGTGGAGATAATTGAATCCCCCCGAACATCAGAAGGGGAGGAAATTGCGACCAGTTCAAATAACAGCATGAAATATGGGGATCAAGAGTACTGTTACATTAAAGGTGGAGACAAATACGTAATTCCCGATTCGGAAAGCGATAATTCGAAGGGTCCACCCCCTCCCCCACCACCCCCTAAACCGGCCTTACCCCCTAGAAGGGTATTTTCGAGTTCCATTAAGAATAGAGCGTTACCCGACCCGCCTGTTCAAAGCCCAAGCCCTCCCAAGCCCCAGAAGATAGTGACTTGGCGTTCGGTTATGCAAACCATTTCCTCGGTGGGAACCGAACCCGGAGCCCCCGGAATAAGCGTAAATAGGGTTTGCGGACGCCGGGAGGTGGCGATCTCGGAGGCTTCGCCCTATCCGTCCCGATTTCCTCCGAAATTTGACTCTGTCAAATTGGACGCGACGGTATGCTGGAGCGATTTGGAGAGCCTCATATTTTCGGAGGTTTCTTCGGCTGCCTCTACGATTTCCTCTGCGATTTGCGAGACCTACATGGCGACGCGTCGCCCACCTTTGCGACTCGATATGTACAAGGGCGACAAAATGTTTTGGAAACAGCAAAAGAAACTTCGCCGGGAAAATCAGTTTTCGCCCAAAGCGGGACTGGATCCGACGGAACTTGTACACGAAAATACGGCAACCTGGAGAGCAAAGAGCAAGCGAATGCTACTATGGATACATACGACCCAAATGGAGGGTCCTAACTCGAAAATCATGTGGACCTGGTGGAAGGTAAGGTCATAAATTTGGAATATGGGTGTTGGTAGCGGAGTTGTTAGCAACTTAGCGCCTCGTTAAAAGTCGAAGATTTAGGACGTGATTTGTTCACAGTATTTTTAATAAAGGATATCTGCGTTTTCATTCTCTAATCCTTGCTCATTTTCTGGCGCAGTGTTTATTTTAAGGTTTTAATATTAGAACTAGATGGAGAATCTTTGAATCGTTCTGTAAATATTATGATAATGGTTTTCAATATAAGATACTGTAGCATATACACTACAGAACTATTAAAATAACCGTAACATATTTATAATTTCGTGGCAATCCATGTATGAAAATAGACTCTGATAATCAGATACAAGTTAACATTTCCCAAGCTCTGTAGTTTACGCCAATTTTATTTGTATTGTGTGGAATAAACTTTGGGAAAACGCAATAACATTGCTGAATATACAGTGCTTTATGTCGTGCTAAAGTATATTAAGAGAAATACAGTATCTTCTTGCAAATCTTGTTCTCAAATAAATTAAATCACGTTAGAGTTGGAGTCTGGAGAGATTTATATATGGTGATAATAAATTTGTATTCACATTCGTGGGAATTATGGGAATGGATAGAAAGTTTGGAAATATGGCGCCGATGAGTCCGCATTTAAAGTATTCGCTTATACCGGTAATTGCCCTTTTGTGAGAATTTTAGAAGAAAAGTCCCTGGAATGAGGTTTACTGTGTAGATTCTTTTAACTTACTCCAAATTAAAGACGTTGGATCGTGGTTGACCGGCGGGTATAGGAAATCCCATGTTAAAAATGAAAGTATCAAGAAAGTTGTCAATTTTTATCCTATAAATATAGGATGAGATTTCCGGTTTTAAAATGTCATATCACTGATGAAGGAAGCCCCAGGAAGTTTGTGTAGGCTTCTATGGAAGCGCGAATATTTTATGCAACTTAGTAACTTACTTTAGAACCAAAAAGCTCACTTTTCTTGATACTTTCGATTCACGATCCAAAGTTCGTAAACAAACTCGCGACCGGAGAGTTAACGTTTTTTTAGGCAGCACTTTTTTCAGCAAAAAAAAAAGGCCCTAGGAAAATTATCTTGGTGTCAAATGATGCAGAGAAGTTTAGTAATATTGCTCAAAATTATCAGGCCTCGGTATTTAACCTGCTATTATTGCAAAAATAGGCCGAAGTTAAAATTAAATGCAAAAGGAATGACTGCGGTTGAATTGCGCCGGCACAACGCCTTTAGGCCATAACCTTTTAGCCCGTTGACTTTTTATTTAAACACCATAGGAGGAAGTGTATCAATTAATCGTAGCCTACGGCCTCTTCTTGCCTGATTGATACAGTTGTAAGCATTTTTGTATAAGAAATTCAATGCAAAGGATATGTTTTTGCGCGGACTTGGTGAATTATTCATGCCATGTTCTGCATACCAATAATAATAGCTGGGGTCTCTTTCCTTTATTTGTGATAATAATAAAGTAGTAATTAAGATTAAATTTAAAATGTATGAAAGGTGGAAACCGGTAGCAGGTCACTGTCAAAAGGTGCTCGAATTCCGGTTTGGAAGATATTTTTGAAGTTGATTCATGTACGCCAGCCCCAGTGGTGGTTCAGTAGTTAGCGCGCTTCTAGGTTTATAAACCAGCTAGGCTATAATCTCTATCTAATAAACCTTGAGCGAGCTTGACCTCTGAATCCGGAAGGTCCGCGCGGTTCCCGGCTGTGGCTGGTAAGAATTTTCGGGTAAATTTAATTCTTGAAGTGACGGCTCCTTCGGACGAGAGTTTAAACCTTGGTATTGTGTAGATCCCCTTTGCACTCTGCACATTAAAGAATCCTCATTGTAGGTACTTGTAAATCCTGTCCCTAAGGCAAAATTCAAATCTCACCCCCTCGTCGGGTTATGACCTTCATTGTCGCTTACTGCAACGTTAAAAAATCAAATCAACTTTACAAACAAACAAACGATAGTTTAAACCGAGGTCCCTTTGCTCCCTACACATTAAAGAACCCTGGCTTAATGTCAGGTGTAAGTTAACATCTCCCTGGTCATAAATGTAGGCTAATAATTCAAATCTTACTCCGACCTCTCTCCTCGGGTTATGACCTTCATTGTCGATCACAGCCGCGACGTTAAAAAATTAATCAATCAAACCAAGAAATAGGCCTATCGCATAATTATGACCTTAGCTATATACAGTTACACTGTTAGCGTTAAACTACGGTATTCCCTTCACTTACTCCCACAATAAAATAAGTCTCATTCCTCCCCCCCTTTCCATTGTAGCCAATATAAATGAGTTAGGAAGGAAATTGGCAAGAATTCAAGATTTCCGTGTTCAAAAGTCCTTGTTTCCGAAAAATTAATGAAGTCATTGATCTCTAGAAACTGATATTGGAATGAATTTTTTTCGGATTCTCTCCGCGGGGGAGTTGATAACGTGCCTGATTGTCACGTTATTGGAAATTTAGGTCTAGGGTAATAAATAAAATTACCTTATTAAAGCTCTGACCTTACATTAGAATCATTTGAGGTGTACGTACGTGCTTTTGCCTCTAAACCTAACGATTTGCGGTTTCAATCACCGGCTGAGGCTGGTATTATAAGAAAAGTGGCGGCTCGTTCGCATAAGAGTTTAAACCTTAATAACCTATAGGTCTCTCTGTGTAGATCTATCCCCTGGCTCTCTGCACATTTAAGAACCCTTATGTCGGGGGTTAATACGTCCTTCTAGGGACCCAGTATAAGGTGGTGAAGGCTCAACCCCGGTGTCGGGCTGTCGGGGTTTTGTCTAAAAAGGCTGTCGTAAATAGCCTGGCTATGATGCACCCGTAAGTCTTGTTGGCTCGTTTTATAACATTTTTGACGGTAAAATTTGTCACAGAAAAGTGGTGGAATTATGTATTTTACGTACTCCGTAGCGTAGGCTAGGCCTGTGCACAGTTTTTGAAAATTAGGAATTAAGATAGTCTAGACTCTAGGGACTCTAGCCTAGAGTCTGGTCGAATTATAATTTAAGCTTATAAATATTACTTCCGTCCACTTACGGTAGGCCCTAGCCTACTCCATAATTATTTTTGTAACACTTTCTGTACTGTACTTGGGCACTGACCTTTCTGGTCAATAGCCAATTCGAGTGACCATAGCCTTCAACTACTTGAATATACCGTACCTTATTTTATGGCCCCCAATAATCATATTTAATGGCTTGGTATAAATACAAAGCATGTCCAGTAAGTGTCTTCATAATTAGATTTAGATTATTTCGAATTCGACCAATTCTAATTCGCCAACCGTAGTTATAGTAAAGTCTAAGTACCGTAAAATACCAGTAGTGTCATGCGTTTGCTCTCTGTTTGCTACCTCAATCTTCACAGGCTTTGGGTGAGTTTTATGTGCCATTTCTTTTTAAGGGCGTTAGATTGTGAATCGAAAGTTTTAAGAAAATTGTGAAATTTTTTCCAATGGCTGAGATTTGCATAAAATATTCGTGCTTCCATAGAAACCTATAGGCCTAAAACTTCTGGGGCTTAGCCTATAGCTCCGGAATTTCTTCGGTGACCTCCCATTTTTTAAAACGGAAATCTCATCTGAAGGGTTAATTACTTCATGGAATTAGAGAATTCCATGATTACTATATTCTAGGGGGAAAATTCACGACTTTCTTGATGTACTGTACTTCAATTTTTAACATGGAATTTCTTATAGGCTACCAGCCGGTCATCAACGATCCAACGTCTTTTAATTATACCCGTGACATAAAATGCGGTATTGTACCTTCCGACGGTTTATTCCTACTTTAAAAGCCTCAGGGTTTAAGGTCACACTCGGTGCGGTTTGAATCCTGTAAAATCTACAATAAGCTTGCCCGCGGTGTATTTACTTTTAAGTTTTGTATTGAAATAGTGGCGTGTAAGATATATAGACGTAATACTAACGCGTGCTGTTCCTTGTATTGTGCAACTTATTAGATATTTGTAGGCCAATTATTATGTATTTAAGATCTGGGTTGGTTCAACGTACCAAGTCATGCAAATAAATGAGTTCCTAAGCATTTAATTACCACTGTATAACTACTATTCTAAGGGAAGCGTAGCTATCTTAAGGTGTTAATGGATTCCGTACCGCTTCATTGCCTCTTAATCATAACAAAAATAACTTAATAATATTATTTTTAAATGGTTACCGGTAGTAAGCAAAGAATAATTTGTTATGCCAATGCCATTCTTGGTCATTACATAAGTGATAGCTCATTAGCATTGTCGTAATTATGTGGAATGCTGTGCTTATTTGATTATTACACAGTTAAATGCATTTTATACCGATAAAATTATTGGTGTTGCTCATTGGGAGGGGAGAGCGAGAGTTCCTGATTACCTTCCCGGCTGAGGCTGGTAAGAATTTAGGGACCGTGAGTGAAATTCGTAGAAGTTAAGTGGAGGCTCTTTCGAGTTTTGGATGAGATGGGAGTTTTAAAAAGTTGTCCCTAGAGGCCTATCTGTGTAGATCCCCTTCCCCTTGCTCTCTGCACATAAAATTATTATAAACCTTATGTCAGGATTGATGTCTCCATTATTTATTTACAATATGATACAATATTATTTCTCAGTTACACAAAAGCCACTATCGCTAAGATGAAACGGGGTTTTTCTCAGGGATACACGTAACGTCAGGATCCTACGGGACTCTTCGATGAAACCACGAAGACCTCGCCAACGGGAGGTTCCACAGTGTCTGGGTCGCTGCAGCCGAAGCCCACGAGGTCCACCGTCCATCCAATCCTCCGGAGCAGGTAGAGGGCTGTAGGGAAGCGCTGACGAGCCCGTCCCTGAGAAATTACCCTCGTTTCAGCCTCCAAAGTAGCTGGATTACAGGAGCGCGCCACAGCTCCCAGCCATAAAAATTAATAAATTGTCATGGGCTCACCAGTCACCACTCCGTCGTGGTCAGGTTATGACCTTGGTTGTCGTTCGTAAGACATTGAAAAATCATATCTACAAAGTACAAATAAAACGACCGAGGCTGGTATGAATTTTAGTTGAATGAAAAATTAGTGTGCCGGATTCAGTGTTTAAACCGGATTCCTCCAGAAACTAGATGTAAATCCTCTTGCTCTCTGCACATTAAAGAACCCCAGTATGTCGGCATCCCGGGGTTGACGTTCCCTCTTCAGTATACTGTATCTTAGGTCAAATTCAAATTACACTCTTGAGGTCGGGGTAAACTTTCAACGACCTGACTATTATTATATTTAATATCACAACATGAGAGGTCTGTTAATGAATGTATTAGTGTGTGTTTTAGTCGATAGATGGCGACAGCGTTGGCGTGTAAACAAGCCGCTAAAATCAAAATATACAAAGTGGGCGAAGGTGGTTTTGAATGAAGTAGGACGGGACTTGGGAGGAATAAATGTACGGTATTACGAAGCTAACGGATGATGGCAAACACTGATCAAAGTATGGCCTTGTTTGGTATGATCTGGGTATGATGGAGTAGTTTTTATTTTAAAGGGAGAAGTTTGAAGCAAATGTGAATGGAATGGGCGGTGGATTGAGATTTTTTTGCCCAATATTTTATTGTTATTTTAATAATATTTGTGTGGACGAAGTTATAACAATTTAAAAGAAAATGCATATTGGCAATGGTATCATTATTACTAAGGACAGAACGGACCATTGGCTTATTCTGGTAAATCTTTTATCATTTAAAACGTATACTTAAATATTTAATTTATAACCTGGTTTAAGTTGGATCTATTTCAAGCGAAGTCGAAGCTAAAATAAATAGGCTACTAATGCTAATTCCCTTGCCGTTATAGCTCGGGAAACTAGCATTACATTCATTACTATTGCATTTTAATTGCAAAAAGTGGACTTGGTTTGAACTCATGCAGTGTATTCTCTGAGACGATGAGCGAAGAGTTGGCTGGTTCGAATCCCGGTCTGGTAGTTGAATTTTTTCATGAGTCTTGTTTGATAAATACTGTATTATATAGGGTATTGCTCCCGGTGACTATGCAGTAGCCTACTGTACAACTGATTCCTTCAGGACGATATCTGCGCTGGTGTAATATGTTTATCTGAATGTTAAAGACACAAGCCTTTGGTCTGTGGGAGTCAATTATCTCATTTCGTTTGCATAATTAATTGAAGATTATTCCAAAAGTTTAGAAAGTATAAATTTAAAAACCATTATTTTACTAGATACAAGATGACGTTGATCTGCGTCATTTACAGCAAGATCAACTTCTAGGACAAGTGGTTTTTGAAAAAATAATGTTCTCCAAAAAACGTAAACAAACGTAGGCCCTACTCCCTGGTCGCAACTTCTGAAAGTTTGTTTGCTTTTATTTTCGAGCACTTATTTTCAAAACCCCCAAGTCCTAGGAAGTTGATGATATATAATAATAATGTTCCATCTACCCAAAGGCTGGAAGCCTGGTGGGTTAGGCCTACTTCTAGTCACTTACCTATTCTAGATGGCTCTTTAACCTAGGACTATCTATATCCTAGCTTTAACATTCAGCTGTCAGCTGAATGTTAAACCTTAATAACTACTAGGATATTGTGTAAGCGCGTACAACTCGAGCTTATAGAAGCGTACCGTACCGTAATAATTATGATTTGATAATATGATTTACTTAAATTATGCTTTGCGGTATTGTCAGATAAATACGGAGTAAATAATACTCGAGTATTTTTTGACGGCCCGACTTTATGTAGGCTACACTTCGCTACCTTTATCGGCTTGCACTGAAATAAAGATCTTTTTATAGCTATAGGCCATGAAAGCTTAATATAAATCCACACTTGTTGTGGATTAGAGCACCTGCCACCAACGCTGTTTAATATTTTATAAGCCCAAAAGTCCAAAGACCGAAGTAAACCCTGTTAAATATCAGTGTATCTGAAGAAAATTATACAGCATAAATATCTTAATCTTTAATGAAGACATGTCTTGGACTAAATTCAGAATATTGTCCTACAAGTTACCACCCATGCACAGTTACCTGAATATATTTGTATATCTTAAGCTCATACATGTAATTTCTCCGCGACTGAAACTATAAGTTGTCTATCTGGATAAAGTTAAAGACGTTGGGTCGTAGATGACCTGTTGGCATAGGAAATTCCATGTTAAAAATGAAAGTATCAAGAAAGTTGTCAATTTTTTCCCATTATGATATAGCAAACAATCATGAAGATATATCAGGTTTAAAAATGGCAGTTCACCGAAGAAATTCGGGAGATATATAGGCCTAAGCCACAGAAGTTTGTATAGGCTTTTGGCGAATGTTAATTTCTATGGAAACGCGAATATTTTATGAACCAAAAATATCCGGAATTTCTTTATTACTTCGTTTCAACTTTTTTTAAAATAAAAATTTAATCGTTTATCGACCGAGATTTAACTTGTACTGAACAACGTAAGTAAATATGAATAATTCAGTGGTTTATAGTAGTTTAAATGTCCCTAGCACTTTAACAGAACCAGCGCTTTGTGGCTTTAGGGGTGAAAGTACCTTTACACGACATGCACGTCCATTTCCTCAATGAGATATCGTTATAATAATTCATTAGATTCATATCTGTCCTCTTCCAAATCGAGGACATACGTCTCATTTGCCGTAAGGTTATTGCTAAGATAAACAAACTTAGAAATACATCCAGTGGCACGGCAAATGACCAGGCCATCGAAAATCAATCAAAATGTAGCAGCTACTTCATTAAAATACGTAAAGGGGGCCCTGTGACGTATACGCGGGCGTGTGGGTTGAATATTTTGGGCGTCAACCGACCCGTCAACAAGTTGTATTAAAGTAGATCATTCAGTGGTTTAATCACACCTTTATAGCGAGCTTTGATTGTGAGGCTATGACTTCCTATAGCCTATTTAATAAATATACTAATGATATAGTGTTAAATACCCAATGGTAAATGCTTAAATTCCATATTATCGGCTGTTATAAGGACGTTGGATCGTGAATCGATCGAATGTATCAATAAAATTGTGATCCTAGGATCTTAGAGAAAAACCTTCAATTATAGGATTTCCCGCTTAAAAATGATACTCCAGCCAAATGGGTCCAGTTGTTATAAATCGCACTTGCCTCTGAATCCTGTTCAAACTTCGGCTGGGGCTGGTAAGAATTTCTGGGTGATGGAGTGAAATTATTGATGTGGCGACTTCTTCGGATAGGATCATAGGATGAGAGTTTGAACCGATGTCTTGTCGTTCCTTTGGACATTAATTTTAAAGATCTCCTCATACAGGTTTGTAAATCATGTCCCTGAGGAAAAATTCAAATCTCAGTCTCACTCCATCGTCGGGTTATATGACTTTCGTTGTCGCTTACGACGACGTTATTAACTTAATCCGTCCAAATTGAGGGTGGAGATAGCTTTTAACCTTATAGGCTAGTACTAAGTTAGTTTGAAGGTTAGAACTTTATAGTCTAAGATACCTTCCTCTAATTAAATTTAATACCGGGTATAATACTGATCTGTAACTTAACAATACAAAGTAACTGTCTAATATAATTTGGCAAGATTCTTATTTCAGCTCTAAGGCGCCTTTATATTGTCGATCAGAATAGAATGATGGGTGATACCCACTCGTCTGACCACCTACCAGATAGTCATAATAATAAAATAAAGATGGCTTATAATCACGAAAAAATCATCTTGAAACCTTGAACTCCTCGTGCTGATATATATCTTATGCGTAGGTAGGACGTGTTCATAAGTACCGTAGCACCTTTATAAAGTTTTGGTAATAATAATTAGCATAAAATAGACGTAGTTGTTGGCTCGTTACCAGGTTGTACGTTTTTCTACTCGGTACTGTCTAAGAAATGAATTTATTGCATGTTGTTAGAGACTTAATACAGCATAAAATATCTTATAAAATTATATTATGAAATAAGATTTATAATGGTGTTTTAAAAGATTATATTACTATCTTCAGTGGATTATAAATTTCTGAATTTATTAAGTAATGATTTGTACTACATTAATAGTGTAGTTTACTAGGTTTGGGGAGGGGAAGGAGGGTATGAAGTTAGACTATACTTGCTCAAACTCTTGATTTCCTGGTATTTTTCTGTGTTATTGTTCGATCTTAAAGTGGATGTAGCATGGTTCAGACCAAAATTACCCCATGTACAATCAAGGACTTAATATACAGTACACACAATGATCCCATGCACTTAACTTTCCATAATGTAACTTATTTCGATTTTTTTTTTAATTCCACTCCCCCGAAAGACACAAAATGCCTTTAAAAAACGACAGTCTGATGTCATCACAATTGAAATTCGTTCCCTTGAATTTTAAACTTTGCCAACTGGTGCGATATGCTGCGTCTGTGCATGCCATTTTGATGCTACCAAATTTCATTGGTTGGACGTCATACTGCCCCTTATTTTTTAAAGGAATTTTGTGTGCCATTGAAGGGAAATTTAAAAAAAAATCCATCATAAATCATGGAAAGGAGGATGATTGTACTTAATGGAATTAAAGGGAAACAAGTAAAATTTTTGGCCATTCTACGTTCACTTTAAACTTTAATTAATACAAGTACAGACAATATTTGTGGGCTTTTGGAGAGCGGTAGAAAAACTCAGTAAACGCGACCTTTTTGATCTTACGTCATTAAGCAACTTGAAAGCGAAATATAGTAGTAGCTTAACAAACTTACGGGGGCGGTTTGCTTTTAATCTTGGGCCCCCCTGCCCCCGCTAATTTTTTAACGTATATTCATCAGATTTTTTAAAACATAACAAAACTAATAAGATACCGGTTTTGACAAATAATTTTATTGCCAATATTTTTGTTAGATTAGCCGGCAACAGGATCGTTTAGACTTCAGTCGTAACCGGACCGCGCCCTGTGTCCTTGTATCCCTTTAAAATTTCGTGTGGGTCGGATGGAAAAGTGGTTGTTGACATGGATTATATCTATGCTTTTAAAAAATATGTTACCTTACCAACATAGTCACACTTCTAGTAATAATGGTTGACAAATTAAATCGCGCCTTCTTTCTAGATTAATATTTTAAAATGAGATATTAGAAAATTTATCCTTTAAAAACGATATAAGTATCGTCAATATCAATAATTATCCGTTACCTAATAGCTGAGATTTTTACGATTCTAAGGCCCGGGTTTACCAAAAGAGGATTAACTTTAGAGTTAACTTGAATATAATCGAACGAAATAAATTGATATCTTCGTAACCCTTGAACGAAAATGGACATTAAGATACACCAAAATGTTCGTCTTGACAGATCTATTCGAAAAAGTAATTTAAAAAAAATTGTGGGGTCTTTGCATTAAATAAAAAGATATTCGAGATAGGCCAATAAGAGAGAAATTATTTTGAAATATCGTGTATTGGCTAGCTTTTTTTGCTTAGATTTTTCTTATAAGAAAAATCTTCTAACTCGTATACGAGTTAGAAGAGGACGTTATAAATATAATCTTCCCAAATGCTCAAATTACCCGGACCAAGGCTAATAAATGAGGTCCCACAGAAAGCTCTGCTCAGACACTGACCTTCTCATTAAAAATTAAATGCAACCAAACAATGCATACTTAATCAACCCCATTCCTCATTCG
>JAQGBM010000346.1:0-14661 GCA_034698405.1 Symphylella vulgaris | reverse complement strand
CTCTGGAAAGCATCTTAACCACCCCTTCAACTTCTGGAGCCAATATCTTAGGCATTTTTAGGAATAAAAGAAAAAAAATTTCTGTTCCGAAATCCGCAATCTTTGCTTGTTCTAACAAGCCTAAGCACGAGGAAAACGCACGTGCCACTCGTGATTAATGTAAAAAAAACATAATGGGTAAATAAGGCTGGTTCACCCTCCGTATTCCAGAGAGCGAAAAGAGCGAAAAAAAAAGTTTATTTTGAAAAATCTTTAAATTTAATGCGACGACCCCATATTTTTTTTTTTACATTTTCGAATAGATCTGTTCAAGACGGAAATTTTGGTGTATCATATTTCCATTTTCGTTCAAGAGTTACGATTTATTTCGTTCGGTTATACAATTTCCTAACACCCGGCCCCACGTGCACTTCAATCAGCTTTCAATCAGTATCGTCTTTTCACTATTATTGAAAGCTGATACTGATATCTGAATCGTTGAGAAACTCTATCAGGATTGAATCAGAATCACCGTTCGATGATGATGATGAAGAAATATTTAACAGCGTAAATGTTGATGAGGATAATCACAATCCTAGAGTGACTGCCGTAAGAATGATTTCTGCTGTTCCAAATTCCATGCCTCAAAAATACTTAATGAGAAATCCGGCATTACAGGGGAAACTCGAAGTACGCGAGCTGTGTAAATATTGTGGAGGCTTATACAAAGAAGGTTCTCTTCCGCAGCACATAATCGATTGGCATGCTGATGATATGATGGAAACAGCTCCTCAATATTCTTCCGGTAAAGATTCAGGATCTGATCATACCCAAAAAATAGCTGCAAGTACATCAGGGGACAGTGCACTCATTGCCAAGCCTGGAAGCAGTGACAGTGACATTCCACATCATCGGATGGTCCTGCGCATAAGAAATTTTGTAAAAGAATGCAATTCAGAATCAATGGTAGAAGTTTTTGAAGGTAAGTTAAATATTAAATATAATTTAAATAAGCTTTTAAGTAATTAAACAAATAATTATCGTTAGGCTATATAGAAAATAAATCCGTTTATAATATTATAAGTTAGACAATGTGCGCCATCACCACAGTGGTTGAGGAGCGCCGTTGAGAGTGGAGTGCAGAAAAACGTGATATTAAATTCATCTTATTTGTATGAATTTAAAACTATTATTTCAACTTTATTTTACTCTGTATCCATTCTGAAGGTAACATTATCCTACGTGTTCCTTTTACAAAAAACTAAATCGAAATCAGTATTTTTAACTATACACCAAGTAATCAAGTTGGCCACGCCTTGGGCCTACTCGTACCATGGGAAAACAAGAAAATTGCAATATTTGCAAAAACACTGTTGAAGAAAACGACGATGGTCTAAAGTGTGATCTATGTAAGAAATGGGAACACATAGCTTGTTCCAAGGTGTCAACTACACTATATGCAGAACTTAAAAAACCTGAACAGGCTTGGATAATATGGCTATGCAAATCGTGCACTCCAAAAACTAAAAAGCAACTCAAACTCATAAATCAAGATTCAAATATACTTGCTATGACGATGAGGGAAGCGACGGACAAGATGGATATGCAGATTCTGGAGCTCAAAGATCTAAATAAGAAATTAATAGAATCGCTTGAGATCCCGAAACTGACCTCCGGAGACCTAGAAGGCAAACCCACTCCCACTAAGCCAGAAACTGTGATATCCAAAATACAGAAGAAGATACAAATTGGAACAAGACAATTGAGAACCAAATATCCATTGTCAGACTAAAAAATTTTGAGATCGAGGGTGATGGAAACTGCCTTTTCCGCTCGATTGCACAACACAGAGATAAAAACCAGGTGAGCCACCTACAAATAAGGAAGGAAATTGCAAACTACATAGACAAAAACAAAGTGGATAGCGAAGCTCTCGTGATCATGATTCTCTTCGAGAGAACAGCATAGAATATCCTATTAAATTTTATTTCAACAAGGGCTGTAAGCGTGGCGATAACTCCATTAGATTGTTTCCGGAAATTTGTTACAACTACAGGGAGTAGGTTTGAAGAGTTCGGACCCTCGTGTTCGATCAGGACCGCATCATCATATAGGTGTAGAGGATGTAAAATAAAAATTGAACAGTATAATAATCATTTAAGCACAGCATTGCTTATTAAAGAAAGTTTGACTGCATACTCTCAAATTACTGTTGCAACTCAAAGAAAAGGCTTGCAAGTTCACAAGCTGCGACAAGCAAACTCTACAAAAAGAAGCTTCAATTTCAATCCAAAGAAGAGGATCTATCAGCCGAGAGTGGTTATGATGAATCAAGAGCTATTGATAAATCTGTTCAAACGGGAGAACCAACAAATAAATCTCAAACATAGAAAAAAAAAAAAAAAATCTCAAACAGTAACGCACCGTTCCAAACAACATTTCGTTAAAACAAGAAACATAATATCTTTTTTATCCAATGGTGCAGTCCGAAAAGCTTTGTATCACCTGTCTGCCAAATTCCCATTGGAATTCTCCAAAACTGTTTGCAAGGTAATTCGAATGCAATGTCAGCAGTTCTCAGACCCAAAGAAGACAGCACCATAGTCTTAACCATAGTCCTAACTCCTGTGTTATGCTTATACACATGTTCAGAAAATTGTATTTTTCACTTTCAGCTTCGAAAATCAAACAGTTGTTGAATCGTCTCTCAGTTCGCCTCTTCACGTCGAGATCGAGCAGTCAAGGACATTGAATCGACTCTATTTCCTACTGGTCGAATGATTGCATAGATCGACATTTACATAATCGCAATCTATGATGAGGTATCACTACACAACTCTCTTAACACAGCCATTAACATGCCTCTCTCTTTGCAGTTTGATAATTCGTCGCCAACTAAAAATATCTATGAAAGTACGTGAGTGGTTTGCAGTGAATTCACCTACAACCAAATGAGTATATTAATGTTAATTTGTTTTCTCCCATACTAGTGGAAAGCTTCGTTCGCAGGCTGCTAGCCCGTAATTCCGATGGGCATATGGCTGATAGTGTCATGAAAGAGCTCTCTACTTGTACAGAAGAAGACCCCCTGATATTCATTGATTGGGTCGGGCTTGTGTCGTATACCCATGCGGCGACTGCGAATGTCCACACAGTTCTTCCATTCCTTGGCGGACCAAATAACCTCGTCTGTTATACAGTGGATGAGTTGAAGACCCGGCTAATTGCCAATTACATTGTTAGAGGATTGGCAAATGTTCAAAACATAAATAATAGTAACCCTAAAGTAATCTGAAAGCCAACCGATAGAAACTCGAGCGCTTTTATGCCATCTCTCTATTAACACCCTGTATAATAAAAAAAAATAAAAGATGCATACTGGACGTGTCAAAGCATTCGCTTGCGTGGAGTGCAATACATTTTTTTTAATCGTGTATCAGATATGAAATCACACGAAAAAACTCACACTCGTCAGAAGCCATTTTCATGCAAGAACTGTGGTGGGAAATTTATTCGAAAAGCAAGTGTGCAAAGGCACACACACACAGCCTGAGTTGGCTATACCTCGGTGCATAACATGCTGTTCTGTACTTTCGCGCTTTCGCGTATCTGTTGCTGAATCTGTGAAGTTTTGAACTGTAATCATGAGCGAAATAATCGAAAAAAAAGCTTTTTTTGAAGGAAAATTCTCAGAGGACATCATATTAGCATTCGAAGGTAAGAATGATCATTTTTTTATTTAGTGCGAATACTTTAAAAATAGCCTAATTATTTGGAATTAAGAGTAGCGTCCTTGTCAGTATGTTAGTCCTAAGGGCCTAGCTTGAATATCATTTTGATTTTGAAATATCTTATTATTTTCAGAAAATGAAATAGAAGTAAGCGATTTAGATACAATGTTAGAAGATAGTCCTCGGCTGAATTAGCCGCAGAATAAGAAATAAGACTGCAAAATAGAGAAGTAATAAATATACAGTTAGATTGCACGCTCGGTTGGCTATTATTTTTTTTTACAATATTAATCACCAAGATTGAATCCATGGACGAGGACGACGTCATCATGTTCAACTATTGTTACGATGACATACTTCTAGTCCGAAAAGCCATCCTGTTTGGACGTGCGTTCAAGAACATAAGAACCCTATACTACAGTAAACTAACAATTGAATTATTCGACAAGATTGCGCCTACTGGATCACTCCAAAACTCTGATGGCGACAAAAAAGGTTTAAAAGCCTAGATTTATGAGTAAAACTGAACAGTGGGTATACTGTGATGTGTGCTCTGACTGTATCCTTTTCGAAAATTTGAAAATAAATTGTGATCTATAGCTGTTGCTATTATATACCCCCAAGTTAACCCAGGAGTTAGGGTTATAACCTCATTTAGGCGGAGAACCCCGGCCCTTTAGTAACGTTATTATCTACCTACCTAGGTTATTATTGCCAAGGCATGTCAGTAATCATATTATTTAGTAGGTAGGCTATTGGTTATATTTTCTGAACAAAAACGTTTTTTTTACCTTTTCGAACAGTTACTCGCATCCCCAGGGATGAGACTACAGCTGGACCGACAGCTGAGGTTTACGTAATAGATGAAGAAGTTCCTATGGAGACAGGTAATTTAACCACATCTCTTAAAACTTAACAATTAAAAATATACATCAGAATCGCCTTCAAATACGAGTAAATGAGATTTAGGGTCTTTATAATAAACTTGCAAATTATTATAATTATATTAACCTATAGAAACCCAATTTATTGATCGGGGTTCAAATCCCGATCGATATTGAGGTCTGTAAGAATATTTAACCATCCTAGATGCTCCTAAACATCCTTTTTCTAATTAAATACAGACACTCCCGCAAATGCTGATGGTAACGATGACCTAGGTGAGTTTAAAAACAATCCAACTATATTTTGTACTAAGTTTATTTTATTACGAGTATTTATTTATTTATTTTTTTTGCAATAATGTTTAGATTCTCCCTCGAAGAAGAAAGCCCACAAGGCCAAAACGACTACTAAGAGTAAGTATACAATAATATAATTTCTACAAGAACCAATGAAGTGGAGAATACTGATGAATTTGCAAGGATTGGAGGGAACCCTAACCCTTCCGTGGGAGTTGGATAGTTTATGGAGGCCTTAGCCCAGTTCTGTCACAAAGTAAAAAATATATTCTGGCCAGAAGTAAACAAATGCCTGTATTGGATACTTGCAGCATTTGCGGCGTTTTCATTCATTTTCTTCATGAGACAGGCAACTGGTCAAAGATTTTCCACATCTTTCACATGAAGCGACATGACCGCATGATACAAAAAGTTGTTCTATATCATGGTCCAAACAGATCCCTCCATAAAAAAATACCCCAAACTTATCCTTTTTTGAAGACTTCAATTTTTCATTGTGATAAATGTGTGTGATAAAATTGTGATAAAAGTGTGCTTGCTGGTTTAGAACTTAAAATGAAATCTCGCCTTTTAGCTGAACGGGAATTGACCAGCTTGCAATGATGACAATGAGAATCAGACTCGCCATACTGTTCCCAGTGAAATGAAAGAAAATAACTTTTGAGGTCCAAGAAAGTAGCTTAGATTTACCCCCTGTAGTAGAAAATAATTTTGAGGAAGAAAGTAGCTTAGATATACCCACTGTAGTAGAAAATACAAAAAAGTTCAACGTAGCTAGTGATGTACCCATAGAGATGTCGGATGATGACGACGACAATCATGCCAATATAGCTAAGAGACAGCAATTAGAAAAGGATAGGAAAAATAAGTTAGCACGGATGGTTAGTGAATCTTCTAAACCATGCATAACTGCAAACGAATGCAAACGAAAATTTTAAAAGTTTTTTTTTTTATTATTTGGTGAAATTAAGTAATTTTGGTAAATTGGGACCGCCGGAGGCGGAAAATTTTCAGAAACAAGTCAAACGTAGTTCGGTGCCTATACTGTGACAAAAGTGCTCATTTAGGATGCCTGGAATGCTGCAAAGGTAACGATTCGAGTTCACCCACAGATCTCGAATCGTTACCTCAGTTCACCGTGAACTGAGGAACTGTGGCTTCGTTTGGCTTTGCCCATCATGCGGTCCGGTCGTCGGGGAGTTCCTTCGGCCTCGAGCTGACACTGTTTTCGACGCCATACATCAACTTAGAGCTGACTTATCATACCTTATCATAGTTGGAAAGAAGATTCCCACGATTCTCATCCCTACACAGCGAAAAAAGGTACCAAAATAACACTTTTTAATGATAAACACGTCACTAAGCGTGGAGGTGATCATAAGAGGAAAGAAAGGACACAGAATAAAGCGTCGTTGATTGAAAAGCTTTCAGAGAAATCTGAATCAAACGGCGCTACGTCAAAATTTTTTTTTATCGAGTGGACTCAGGCGAACAAAGCCCAGCTGCAATAATTTCAGAAATTTTTAAATAGCCTACTGTAGATTTAGACTATACTTAAACTTAATATCAGAGGTAGTAGATTAATAATATAAAATAAGTGTTGCATAATTATAATGAATAACTCAAGAGAAGCTGCTACAAACCAACCAGGTATGAGAGAAGCGTCGTAGAGTGAGAAGTGTGAAACAACGTGGGAGCCTATTTTTATAAATTTTATAACCTTTTTTTAATCCATTTTCTAAAAAAATTTGAACCCTTTTATATCGTTATTGTTGTGTGATCTACTCTGCAAGGTTTTCACCTCTTTTAAGGCCTTTTTATTCATCTTTTACATGTTTATGTGATCACGATGGCGACGCACGTAAATCTCGTAGGCCTAGTCCCTTTCTTGATCATAACCCTATTCGGAAAACTGTACAAGTTTGGATTCGGACAGCTGGTCACAGTATTACAATATTGATAGATTCTTGAGGAAACTAGTGAAAGAGAGTAAAGAAATATACACTCGTAAACAGCTTGGCAATTTTGATCCAGCCAGTATATGGAAATTGGTAAACAAAACCATTGGAAAAAAACGGCCCCAAAATGCGATTGACTCCCTAATATGTGATGATATAAAGATAACAGAACCAGCCGAAATAAATAAACTGGCCACAAATTATATAGGAGAGATTTTCAAGCAACAGGGAGGTAATGTGGCTTTGGATCCTCCCACATGCCAATCCTTGTCTGGGATAGTTGAGGGAGGAGATGGTTTCTTTCTTACTCCAGTGACTGATTCTGAAGTGAGATATATGATCATGACCCTTGAAAATTCCACTGCCCCTGGTGAGGATGAAGTTACTGTCCCAATGATGAAGAGTGCAATAAATGCAATCACCCCGATACTTACCGAATGCATAAATAAGTCCTTTGCAGAGGGAGTATGTCCGGATATAATAAAAAGGACAAAAACCATTTTAGTGCACAAAAAAGGAGAAAAGTCGAACATTAACAATTATAGGCCAATCACACTACTCAACAATTTTGCGAAAATTATTGAAAAAACTTTTGAAAAAAGATTACGATCCTATATTGAAAAATACCTTACAAAAAAACAATATGGATTTGTCAAAAATCGTAACACTGAAATGGCCATTTTAAACATCACTGAACAGATAAGTAGTGTTAAAAAATCATTGGGAATACTCTACGATATTGCAGGGGCCTTTGATTCGGTGGAACACAGTGTCTTGATTAGTAAATTGAATAGATATGGTGTTCGAGGTGTTCCTTTAGATTGGATCCACTCATATCTATCAAATCGCAGAACTAAGGTGCACACTAAAACTGGATGCAGGAGTGTGACTTCAGATGAGGTAGTGATATGCAGGGGCGTCCCGCAAGGATCTATCCTGGGGCCCCTGTTTTTCATTATCTTCATTAATGATCTGCCGGAGGTTCTAGACGATCAAACCACCTTATATGCAGATGATGTTTTTTTATTTTCCCCAAATGTCACCAATGATGCTTATGAAACAAAACAGATTATTGAAACTGCTACTGAAAAAATGAATAAATGGTGCAAAGAAAATAAACTGAAACTCAATAACTCTAAGACGGAAGTAATATACTTTGGCTCACAGAACCACAAGACAGTAAAATACCTTGGTGTAACCATATCTGATTCAACTCCAATGTGGGGAGCACACATTGATCATGTCTGTAAAAAAATAGCCTCCAGTATTTACGCTTTGCGGATTCTGAGAAGAGAAGCGTCCGGAGTTGACCTTCGGATGGTTTATTTTTCCATTATTCAGTCACATCTGAGATATGCCCTTATAGCCTGGGGATCCTCTGCCCATGTCCATATAGATAGACTTCTTAGACTACAGAAAAGGGCACTTAGAGTTTTGGCTGGATTACCTCCAGATTCTCACTGTCGTCACCTTTTCGTAAAGCACCGTATCCTGACTCTACCTGCAATGATCATCCTTGTAATGTGTAACTGGACACATGATAAGCTTATAAGTGGAGAGATGGACAGAAATTCTGATGTGCATCATCATAATACCAGAAATAAGGAAAACCCACACAGAGCGGCTGGGCAGACTGCAAGGTACTATTATACGGTTGAATATATGGGACCAAAATTTTATACAATGATTCCAATACGATCAAGGGAGGGTATTTCTCTAGGGAATTTCTCTAAGAAATTGAGCAATCATTTACTAAAACATCCAATGTACAGTCTTGATGAATTTAAAGTAATTGCAGAGAGTTTATTATAAGTAGGCTACGAGAACGTTGTACATAAAAAAAAAACACTAAATCTTTATTTTCATGATTTTATTTTAATATTATCCTGTAAATAGAAATGACACATATGTATCCAATTTTTAATGCATGATAATAATTATATGTACCATATATGATAATACTGCCATATTTTGATGTATTGGTGGCATATTTTATTTATTTTATTCTTAATTTTCCAATGTATATGTATACAATACCAAGGAATAAAATTATTAAAAAATTATTAATAATTAGCCTAATAATTATTTCAAAATAAAAATAATAATAAATCCCACACACCTCGGCATTCAGATTTGTTTGTTTCTTTTATATATTTTACTGTTACTCGTAATTTTATATATAAGTACTAACTCGGAATGATGCTGATCGAGCTAAAATAAGAGAAGGAAAGAAATATATATTTCGTGCAAGTGCGATTTTTATCATAATAAAACCAACACAACAGCATGTAATTAAAGCATCATCGCTACATTCCGATTCTTATCTCTTTCTCTTTACGAGGCCAAAAATAATACATTTTTAACCCATTTAAGTTAATCCCGGGTTTCCTATATCCTCTTGACAGTATATAGTTGTGCTCCAAAAATTTCCTCCGATCACCCTGTATCATATGCTACATTTTTATTTATTTCGCAATGTATTTATAGCGCAAAATTTTCGAAATTTTAACGCTAGTGGAGCAGCAGCAGCAAATTTAGGATTTTAATCGACTTCGGGCACTTCCCGTTACATCCCTTAGTCGTAGGAAGCGCTGAAATTTGAATATAATAATAATATTATGTTATATGCAGCAGGGATCGGTCTAATTTTTCGGAAAAAGACGGGCAACCGAAAATTCGACAAGATGGCGATCAAATTAAAGATGGCGGAATTTTTATAAATTCGATTTTTGGCATAATTCCCCGTAGTCGTATATATAGGAAGCTGAAATTTGGATATTTTATGCAGGGACAGGTCTACTTTTTCGGAAAAAAAAATCGAGCGACCGAAAATTCAAGATGGCTGCCAAATTAAACATGGCGAAATTTTATGAATACGATTTCGGGCACTTCCCGTGGTCTGCTTAGAAGCTGAAATTTGTATAATGTGTTATGCAGGTAACAGGTCTCTGGTGCGGTTTAAACCGGTCGACCCAAAATTGAAGATTGCGGCCAAATTGACTTTATATTTTTTACAAACATCTGATGCGTTGCAAAATTTGCCACACCCCTGGCCCTGTGTGAGTAAGTTTAACATTATGATGAAATTTTGATAATATGACTCATTTTTTTATTCTATACCGTTTCTACGATTTATAGCGTATCAAATATATACGACACTTTTTGAGTACCGGTATAAGAGAGGTGTAATTATTACAACTTAATAAATAATCTGGGCGTAATATATAAATTAAATAAAGCCACCCGCAAACTTTAATATAGGCTACGATGCTGAACCGCGCGCATTTTACATGGCTATCAATTATGTCTACATTCAAAAAACTGTTTATTAATATAAGCGGGTTATTTTCTTTTTATCGAGTACTATGAGGTCTCACTTGTCAGACAAAATAATTTCAGACTGCGTGGTCTATCATGATGTAGTACAAATCCTACGATCATTTTATTATTTTATATCAGTACATCTAAATTATTACTGGAACCTGCCCTTTTGCGTAAACAATGACAACAAATTGGATAAAAAATACGCTATTATCATTGACCTTCGAACTTGGGTCGTTTTTTTACTAGTATTTTTTGGCGCCAAACAAATTCCTACACTTGGAAAATTACAGTTTAATTTTATGATTTTTGTATTACAGTAACTAGTTGTAATTAAAGAAGCCAGAACTCACTCGTCAGAATAATAAACAGAACATGCAGACAGCGCGTGTTTGCTTTCCACGCGCAGAATACAAACATGCACGAGCCACGAGGTCCCGAATGCGCAAAAGTCAGCACGTGCCGAATAATCGATCGTTGCACTGTAAATTATTGATATTTTATTATTTTGTATGATTATGAAAAGGTCAATGCCGTCGTTTACCTACTTCGTGCGCCGATTGGCACCGGTTCGGAGCCCGAAAGAGCGGCACCTACGTCATCTACCCTAGGCTTTCGGGATACGACGTTTACGCCGAAGTTTTTTGCGATCAAGATACTCAAAATGGAGGATGGACGGTAATCTTTTATTACATTATACATTTTTTATATTTTGTAAGTTATGGAGGGTTTTTTTTTATATTAATTTTTCCTTGCAGTTGATTCAGAGAAGAGGCGATTTTGGGGAACCTAGACTCAGTTTCCAGAAGAATTGGACAGATTACAAGTCGGGTTTCGGGGACGCTAACAAAGAATTCTGGATCGGTAATAAGAATATTATTAAAATGCCTTTTTCCACTAATATTCTATAAACAACGACAACGTTATAAAAAGGCGTTGGATCGTGGATGACCGGCTAATAATAGGAAAATTCCATGTTGTAATAATATTTAAACCCTTCTGATGAGATTTCCGTTTTAAAAATGTCAGCCTTAATTGTCATCCTGTCACTGCCGAAATTCGGGAGATGTATAAACATATAAGCTGCGGGAAATTGTAAAGGCGCGTTTTCGCAATGGAAATTTTCACCGTTTTGTAAGAATGAGAAAGAGAATTAATAGGCGCGTTTTCGCGCTATGTTTCGTGTACGAAACATAGCAAAGTTGTACCATTTGGTACCAAAATTCGTTTTCGCGCTTTGAAGCAGAGAGTAGTACCGCGCCGGTACCGCGCGTTGCAGAGAAAAGTGGTACCAATCTATGCAGTTGGTCAAGACCTACTGCACAGCTTTCTGCTACAAAAAAATGGCGGATTTGAAGCGAGATTTGAAGTGATGATTTCGACCCGATTAAGGGACCAGTGATGGACAAATAATTAGGGCGACAATAAAGATTTATGTCAAAACAGTAAAAGTAAGTAAACTGTTCTTTTATAACTAATTATAGCCTACTGTAACTTCAACGTGGACTGGGAGAGAAATGTTTTATAAATACCTGTAATCGGTGAGCTACCGTAGTAGCTTAGTGTTTGGCCGTCCAATAGTTTAACTTATTAAGGCTCTAAATATGATTATAAATACCTAATACCATGAGTTTATCCATGCTAATACTTTAAATATTTAGAATAGACTACTTATTTACAGTAGGAAGATTTAAAAATTATAATTTTGTTGTAATATGAATGCATTATTGTCGTAGTCTGATGCTTGTCATGTGTCAAGCAGACGATAATTATTTTGCAGCCCATGAGAAGCTGTAAACTTTAGTGGATGATAAAATTAGTTTACTTTTCTTTAAAATTACCATTATAATAATATGCTAAAAACCAGGTTTCTCAGTAGGTAAGGGGATTCAAAATGGGTCAGGGAAAAGTAGAGCTAGGGGCAGGGCTAAAAATGTCCTAAGGGAAGGCTAGCTGGTATAAAAATAATACGAGTTTTTTTTACCGAGCTTTAGCCTACTATCCTGTACCGAGTAGCCTACACATTAGTCAGGTACACATTAGGTTAGGTTAAATCAGTAGGATCTATTCTACGCTATAAATTTAATACCAAATTATAAGCAAACCCCTAATAAAAGTCAAGACAGATCAGGGAACCCTGTAGTCTAAACATTATTATCGAATTTATGTTACGATAGGCTATTGTATTTTACGTTTAAAATTTCGGAATAACTAATCGTAACTAATATTTTAATTAATTTATTGTAGCTCAGGACCTTGGCTCAAGATGTTGCTTGGATAATGGATATCGAAAGATTACTTTGAAGACAAGACCAAGATCATCATGAATATCAGAGCAGATTACAGCTGAGTAGGCCAAAGGTAATTATTGCATTTGCAGTCATTAAACACGCTACCCTATGCTATGACTCCCGGCCACTACCGGCGTCCCTGGCTTGGAAGTTACACACTTGATTCAATCGGACGAACTAAAGTCAACGTGTGGCCTGTGACAAAACTTAGCCTTTGCTGGAGAAGAAAAATAGGGATGTAAAGAAAATGTAACTAGCCTTTTTTCTTCTACGCTCGTGCTCACACAGTGCTCACGAGTGCGGAGGAAGAAGGCTACTCTCATTTTCTTTACATCCCAATTTATCTACTGACGGCTGAACAGAATTTCGTCAGAGGTTATTATTTCCCGTGGATGGGGGGAGGGGTTGTTAAACCTGTTTTGCAGCTACTGCGTCTACACAGTATTTTAGCTGTGTTTATTCTGATAGTAATGGTTGCTGTTCTTTTTATTAATTTTATAGTAGCCTACCCCTGCAGATGGCAAATACCAAGATACTGATAGATCCCTTCTACTGATGATCAAGAAAAGGAAGATGGCTTTTTGTGGACATACCGTACGTGGAGAAAAATATTCGATTCCAAGACTGACCTTGGAGGGAAAGATGGAGGGAATTAGAGGCAGGGGAAGGAAGAGAAGGTGTTGGATGGATGATCTTAAGGACTGGACGGGATTGGGGACTGAGGATGTAATTATAGCTGCAGAGAAAGAGATTTATGGCAATGGCTGGCCGCCAACCTCCAAAAACGATAAGGCCAAGGAGAAGGCACTTAAAGAAGAAGCCTACCCTTGTTGATCGAGCTCCACGCATCCGCTACCAAGACCGACATGAATGCGGCTACCTGCCTTCCAGAATTAAATTTTAATTTTAAATTGATTTCATATTTAATAGGCTATTAAAAGTATACGGTACAAAATTGTTCTTGATAACGCAAAATATTTTTATTTATTATTCGTATACGAGTATTAATGTAAGTTAACACTTTTGATATTAAATTTTAATAATAAATCTGACTTCTTCGGACTGTATTTTCTTTGCTCATTCCATATCAGCATAATATTATAATTATCCTCTGCTTAACCTTTGCAGGGCCAGTGGCAGTGGTTTAGAGTTTATTTTTTTATTTTACAGTTTGTTTGCTTGCAAGATTTTTGGTTTCCTGGTTAATTGGTAGGCCATTTTAATTCTCGGTGAGAGAGAGAGAGAGACATCAAGTTTAGTCATAAACTAGACTACTAACAAGTAGTGAGAGGTTGTTTGATTAGTGATAGTGAACCCCTGATATTTAAGAGTAAATGAGAGAAAGAGGATCTGCATAGACTCCCATAGAGGGTACACGGCTGGTCGATTTAAAGTTTAAACTCAGCATTGTCCGCTTGGTCCTGAACCTGAACAAGATTTTTGATAATGGCGTTGGTTTGATTTTTATTCTCAGTGAGAATCATTTTTGCCTCAGGGACAAGATTTACAGACCTGTATGAGGGTTCTTTAAACAGTGCAGATTGAAAAGGGGATCTACGCGGGACCTCGGTTTAAACTCTCATCCGAAGGAGCCGCCACCCAAGAAATTTTCTTGTCCTAAAATTTCTACCGACCTCGCCCGGGTTTGAACCCGCAACCTTAAGTCCGGCACGCACTAGACCAACGGCGCCGGCCAGTGAGAATCATCATAACCATAACTCATTCACTGTATTGTTGTTGTTGATATGTTGTAGAAAGTGGTACCACAAGTCGTTTTGGCGATTCTGACGTCACGTGCAATTTTGTTGTACGACACTCTGCTGCAAAGTGGTACAACAAACTCTCGCGAAAACGCGCCTAATTTGTATTAATCAAAACATATTTAGCAACGTAAAATTTTAAAAATTTCTTTATTGCTGAATTAACCTATAGCTAAACATTAGGCTACGTCAGTCCTGCTTCAATTTAGTTCCAAATAAAAATAATAATAACTATATCTTGGGATGAAGCTAGAAAAAAAGTGATAGGGGGAAATGGAGAAAGTTTGTGCGAAGAGGAGATACAGATACAGTTGAACGCTGCAAAGCAAAATCAACTTATAGATGATGATGAGAATTTTTTTGACACCTTTTCAATTACTTTTCCACCAATCTCTGATCTCAAATTGCGAGTCTCTAAACCAATCAGCGTTAAATTACAG
>JAQGBM010000345.1:0-14685 GCA_034698405.1 Symphylella vulgaris | reverse complement strand
TTTACATAGTAAAATACTTCTATTTAATACGGTCATTTCTATGTATCACACGTCCAAATCCGTTCAGCGGTTACAAAAATACAATTATTTAAAAATCTCTCCTAGAGTTTTTTTGGTCCATTTTGGCGCCTTATTCTTATGTCCTGAAATATCCTCCATTGATTGTTACTACAAAGTGTGTTAATTACCTGCTGCGATCCAGGGGTTGTGATGTTAACTATCCCGGCAGCCTGTTTCTGTTGCAAATAGGTAATGAATCCATTTTTGAGGCTATTGGACTGCTGTAAAACGTCCATTTGATCTCGACCGCAAGGTAGAGCCAATAGCATGCAGTGCTCACCCTCCATCTAAAAATTTTACGTTTAAAAATATTAATTACAATACATCAGAGTTATCAAAGGCGTTAAATTTGAGGTGTTACATACCTGCATGCGTCTGGCAACGCCATCTAGTTGCGTGGGTTCCAATCGCATCCTCTGTGCAATCCGGAGAAGAGGTGGTGATCCGCAATCGGCTAGAGCAGCCACCCCGGGAAGAGTTACTCGCGCTAAGTGCGGATTTCCGGAAACGAAATGCGTTTGAACGGCAGCTTGGTCGTTTTTCAGAGCAAGAAGACCTTGCCACATTACTGGATAACGCTAAAATTTGAAAGAAAAATTAAAGTTAAATCACATTCTCGTATCTATAAAATAAGGTGTTCTAAATATTTCTAGGTCTTCAAGTGAACTTAGGAAAAAAATTAAATTTCAAAAAAACTAAGATATCACTTGAAGCCCACCATTTCACGATTTTTAAGAGCTTCCTACCTGGAGAAGCATGACGAGTGAGTCGTGTTGGGGTGGCACCTGGCTCGCGTGAGGCGGCGTTTGTAATTGGCTCCTGGATTGTGAAAGGTAATGTCCCGGAGCCTCACACCCAGGTTGCGGAACCGGGGGTTGTAAGCTTCCCCGACCAGGTGGAGGAAGGGGTCTCGAGTGAGGGGGGGAGTTTGATTTGGCGCTTAAGTTGGCAGGGTGTCCGCGTAACGCAGTAACTTGTTGTTCTTGCTGCTTGCTCGCCATCTGGATATCGGAATAGATAGAAGACGACCGTACGTGCATGTGAGCTGGTTCCAGAGCGTGATGGGGAGGCATGCCCATGTGGGCCCCCGGATGAGGCGACAATGCTCCCTTCAAATCCGCCATTTCAGGGGTCAGATCGTGAGGAACCTTATCAACACCCCGATACATGCGCTGTTGTCCAGTGTAAAGGTTTGCAATGGCCGGTGAATCTGTTGCTCTTTCGTGAACATGAGGACTGAGCTGGCGCACGTGAGCAAGAGGGACCCCGGGAGGATACTGAGCTTGAGGCTGTCGCAGTCCCAGAGAAACGGCCTGGTTCCTAGACATTCGAGATTCGGCTTCACGGGCTTCGCGTAATTTTGAGGAACGGGATACGGAAACTTCTTCTTTATCCTCCTTGGCGTCCATTTGTGAAGGGTGCCGCGATGAACCAGGAGATGGAAGCGGGTATGGCATGCGTGGACTTAAACCTTGAAGCTGTTGACTGCGCAGGTCCTGGTGCAACATGGCATACACCAATTGTTGATAGGGTAGTTCCGAAGGGTGCCGCAGACCCATATGAGCCGCCATAACGAGGGGTTGAGCAGGGTGGCGCATGTGTAATCCACCGTGCATTTCGGCGGCGTGCGTGGGTGGCGTCGGAGTATGGGGCGGGGTTGGATTGCCCAGACGAGCTGCCACGTCGCCGTGAATCGCAACGGGGGTTCCCGGTCGAACTGCCGAATGGTGAGGGTTCGCCATGAACTCTTTGTGCTGTTGGAGAAGGAATTGAGGGTTCTGTAAGAGTTCCGCGATCATACCGCCACTAGCGGCGCCGTAAGCGTGCATAGTGGCAGGATCGAAGGTTGGGACGGGATAAGCGGCCTGCTGGAGAATGACGGGGCTCTGTCGTAAGGGTGGTTGGCCCGAAGAAGCCGCACCCTTAGGGGAAAGTGTTTCGCTACCCTGGGGGAGCTTCGGTTGTTCTAGGGGCGACGGAGTGCTGATTGAGTTTGCCGAAGGAGGAAGACGGGTATCGATGCGGGGCGGAACGCTCAGATCGGTCGCAGTTCCGGGCGAAGGAGCTTCGTGGCGCGATTGAGACGAACCACCGCCCACAGTCGCCATGTTGAGAGGCGAATTTTGAATCCCCGGTATACTGGATACATGTGCCTGTAATAAAATAAAGTTATTAGCCTACTAAATCTACAAAAAAGGACCCTCTATTTTAAGAGACCCTTAATTTTTGTAGACTAAAAAGATAAAGACCCTAAATTTTTCAAAACATAAGAAAGAACCTTAATTTTAATAGATATACTGTAAAATAAAGGCACTTTACCTTGACAACGGAAGAGCATGAAGTAGTTGTAGCTGAATGAGAAGCGGAAGACGCGTGAGGTATTTTGGTAGTTGGTGGTAAATCGTTGTAGGGCAACTGCACCTTTCCTCCTCGCGAGACGTGAGCAGTCTCCGATGCCCAAGCTGGAAGCGTAGCATTGATCGGGGCAGTTGACACAATTCCTGGTTCCGGCTTTTGTTGTATGGAATGAGCCGTAGTCGTAAAGGACTGTGACCTGTTTCTCGCATCCATCTGTAGTTCCGGCATGTAGGCCTGCGCGTGAGGCAACGATTGCGATCTGTTCCTCATGACAGCTGCCTGAATGTCCTGAGCAGACTCCTGCGTTGCTGACTGACTTCTCGCCAAAGCTGGTGCCGGTGGACGACCCATTACCACGCTCGGTTGTTGCGGGGGCCCCATAGATACCGGCGCCGTCGATGTAATAACCGGCGCTGGCGTCTTTGTGGCCACGAAAGGAATCCTCGGTGGCGCCGGGGACGCAATGACTGGAGTTTGAGCCACTACAGGGGCTGGTATCGGTGGCGGGGGCACGGTTGCTTTGGCAGATGATGATGTGGTTGTAGTCATTACGGGCGTTGAATCTGTCGCTGCCGTGACCAAAGTTGGAGCCGGAGTCTCCCCTGGTGCCGTGACGTAAGAGTTTTCCTCCGATTGGCGAACTGGTGTTAAATAACCAGTAACTGGATCGACCAAAGCACATTGTTCCTTGCCTGGTACTTTGGCTACGGCTGGAGTATCTTGGGGTAGAGTAACCGTTATGTTTGGTAGAGCTGGAGGAGTAGGGGTAGGGATAGGAGTAGGAGTTGCAGAACTGGTTGTTTTGGTAGGAGTAAGTGCAGCAGAAGTTACTTTGGGCAGTTCCACCTTCATAACCAGATGAGGACCAGATGTTGGTGTAGGTACAACTTCTGATTGTTCCTTGGTAGGGGTTGCAGGTGGTTCCGCCGGGGTTTCTTCGGGTTTTGTCGTTTCGGGTTTTTCGGGTTTGGGTTGCGGAGGCTGAGGTGTTGGTTGCGCCACCTTTGTTTCTTCCGGGGCAGTAGGTTCCGGAACAATTTCTGCAGTAGTAGAAGTTGTAGCAGGACTCTCGGAAGGTTCCGTAGTCTGTTCCGTCTTGTGAACTTGGTTCCTGGTGATACGGAACGTTCGTAAAGATCCCCCTTTGCCATCCTCGTCCGAACTCGGAACCATGACCAAATGGTGTTCCGAATTGTCGCTGCTCCCCGTCGAATCCTCGCTTCGGTTCCGAGTGTTTCGCTGCTGTTTTCTCGATCGTGTCACCACCGAATACTCTGGATCCGAACCTTTAGCCACGCAATCTATCACCTCGTCTACCGTATTGCGCGATTTCTCTTGTAGTCGTTGCGACTTTCGCGTCGATGCGGCCGGTGAGGTGCTGGAGGACGGGGTCTTCGATTCGGAGTTTGCCGAAGAGGTAGGAGGGGGAGCAACTGTGGATCCAGATTCTTCCTCCACGTGAACTTCTGCGATGCGGACATTTGGTTCTTCTCGGGTCTCCACCTTGGGGATCTCTTTGTGCGGAGACTTGATGGTTAAAATGAGGCGTGGCCGTACGGCATCCGCAACGCTGGGTTTATTCTCTTCTTTAACCACGGGTTTCTCGGGTTCTTTGGGTTCTACAAACTCTTCTCGTACTTTGGTTGGTTCCTCCTTTTTCTCTAATTTCTTACTCTCGAAACAACTGATGAAATCTTCCTCCTCATCATCTTTAAATTCGAAAATGTCAAATTTACTCTTCTCCTTGCTACTTGAGCCGCCATAGATGGGGATTTTACCCTCGTCAATCGATTTTTCGGCCCCAATAGGGGATGGTCCATCCTCTGGTTTCTTCTTTCTACTCCGCCGCGTCTTCTTGCCATCCACATCTTCTTCCGTATTTTTCGAAACTTCCGGTGTTTCTTCGGTCACTTCCGGTTTGCTAACCTCTATGATGTTTAGAGCATCCGCTACCGGACTGTCTTTACCTCCGGACTTACGCTTGCTTCGACGAGTAACACCGCTCTTTTCTGCCGAACCGGTGCGACCCCGTTTGGATGGAGTTGTAGGGGGCGCTTTGACGGGTGATTCCATGGACGCGTGTTCGGGAGTCTTGTTGGCCTTGCCGCGAGTAATGCGACGGAGCTTATTGTCTTCGTGTTCGTCCAATTTCTCAACGCTTACGACGGGGGTTCGTCTTAGAACTCTGCCGTCTTCGTTTACTTCAGCCTGAGTTGTAGGTTCGGATACACGTTCTTCTTGAACCGGTGCAGCAGGCTTTTCTTCCGGAAGTGGTGGAGGTGGAACAACGACCACGGTCGGAGGTGTAGGAGGTCGTACATCCGGTTGGGGTGGGACAACAGGGGGTACTGGGGTTGATTCAACCTGTTTTTCGATTTGTTGAGGTTGGGGTGCGGGAACAACCTCTTTCTGCGGAGATTTGACCAATTTGATGACTGATTCTTCGGCAGGAATTTTGAGGGAAGAAGCCTGTTCTTCTGTACCCGCTTCCGGTTTGTTAAAATCGATCGGAATCTGGAGGAGTTCGGCTGCGGCGCGCAAAGCGGACAATGACTCTTCCATCTTTTTCTCATTCTCCTGGTCTTCCAAAGTGGGAGGTTGGATTCGGGGCTGTTCCTCCTCTGGCTGCTTTTCTTTTGCCGGTAGAGGAGATGACGAAGGAGTGTATCCGATATCGGCACCCGGGGTTTTGGGAATTCCGAAAAACATTTCCGGGGTGTCGATGTCGTCTTCATAATCTTCGCATTTATTTGGTTCGGAGCTGGGCTCTTTGTTTCCATCTTCATCTTTAACTTCCTCGATGCTGGGAGTGGGAACCTTGGTGTCTTCCTCGACATTCTGTTGAGGAGTTTTGATATGAGAAGACTCCTCAGCAAAATCTTCTTCATCCTCCTCGTCGTCTTCTTCTTCCTCCTCCTCTTCCTCTTCTGCTTTAGACACCATAGGATGAATAGAATCATCAACCAAAAGAGCCGTATCGTGATCGTACGAATCCATCCCAAAAGTCTCTCCAAGAAGGGCCTTCACCGCATCTTCTGTTTCCTCTTGGGAGATAACGGGACTCTTTGGCTCTTCTACCATGATAAGGGGTTTGTCCACATTGTCAACGTCCACGATGGCTTCGGGACTTTCGATAGAAATTACGCCACTGGGTGTCATGATGGAAGGAAGCAAGGACTCTACCGCGGTAGCTGTTTTTTCCACGCTTGTGGCGACGTCTATCGGCGGCATCATCTTTTTCTCGATTAGCGGCTTCTTCTCAACTTCCAGGACCGTGTCCTTTTCGGCAAACTGATTGTATGTTGCGTGAGGCTCCTTTGGAATAGAAGGTGGAGCATCGAAAGTTTCCAGATACTTGCTCTTGATTATTTTAGAGTTGCGGTACTTTTTGCTACTTCCGCGCTCGTCTCTATTCTTCTTTTTCTTTTTACGATTCTTCTTTTTCTCATCGGGAGTAGCTTTTCCTACGTCACTTCCGTACCGCGAGCTTGGAGCTTCGCCAGAATCATCCTCCCTGAAGTCGAACACGTCAAAAGCATCTTTAGAGGAAAATCCTTTAGCATCTTCCAATAGCTCGTGTTTGACGTGCGCATTTTCAGACTTTAATCTGACGTTTTCTTTATCCCTTATGACGTCATCAATGTCATCATCATCATCGCTTCGTGAATTATATTGGTAGGCCCGTTGTAACTCGTCTTCGAGGGCTCGGACCGCCTGGTACAAAGCTGTTCCTGGGGTATCTAAAACGCTCTCCAGTTTGGGTGGATTGCGTTCAGATTCTGGACGTCCTGAACCGGAAGTAGAGTAACCACCGCGAGCAGCTTTTGCGGGACTCGCGTGGCGCCGGGATTTCTTGCTGCTGCTACTGCCTTTCTTGATGTCAGCGTCGATTGGGAAGATCTGGGGCGGTTTGTCGGATTCCTTGGCTCGCTTTGTCTTTCCCCGCTCGCTCGGTTTAACCTCTTCTTCGAGCACGGGGGGAAGTGGATCCTCCTCTACGATCTTAAGGTTTCCGGAGGAATTCCAACCACCAAATTCACCGTCGGATGAATCAATTTCCGAATTTTTCCGATCATCTTGATGGTGGTGGTGATGATGATGATGATGGTGTTCCGCGGGACCGGTCCCTCCCACTTCTGAATTGTCCGAAGCGGCATCTTCGTGACCTCCGTGGCTGCTGTCTCCGGATTTTTCAAAGTCGGAATCCATGCGACTGAGTTCGGGAGGTTCGTCCATATCGGGATCTTCGTCATCGGAACCCTGTTCCAAATCGGGTTTCACGTCATCGTCATCATCATCATCGTCATCTTCGATTCTACAGGGAGCGGGAGCAGGGGGACGAGGGTACTCGCCTTCCGCAAGTTCCTCGATGTGAGGACCTTCCGAAGAGGCTCGACCTTCTCCTCCGCGGCTGCTCGATTTCTGGCCATGTTTTCGGTCTTTGTTTTTTGGTTTCTTGGATCGTTTCTTTTTTCTAAAATAGACAATAATATTTTTTTAGAATTATTAGCTAGTGATGTAACGAAAATTTTCAAAGGAAAAATTTCCGAGATATACCGTATATCCCCGAATATAAGGCGAGGTTTTTTTTTTTTCAAAATCAGAACCCGAAAACTGGGGGGTCACCTTATAAGCGAGTACAATTTGTTCTGTATATTTTCTGTACTGACAAGGTAAAAGTTACGGGGTCGCCTTATATTCGTTGATATACGGTAAACTGTATTTTTGGAGATTTTACCTTTTTTGTAAAATTTGTCGGTAATTTTCACACTATAGCCTGACTATAGGCCTACAGTAATAATTTTACCCAAAAATTAAACATTCTGGAAAATTCTCCGTAAAAAAAAATACTTTTGACGTGGACAGAAATTTTTAAATTTCAATTTTAAATTTTGCAGAAAATCCATAACTCTTAAATTATTATGAACTAACATGTTTTATGTTAGAGAGGGATAAAAACCCTTTCCAATTTAAGTATCATGAACATCCGTTAAAAAATACAATAGTGAAAATGCAGTGAACTGAACTTCCGAAACTCGTTCAATCGTATTTTTTAACTCAATGTTAATACTGTATCCAAATACAGTCGAAACCGGTTTTAGCAAAATAAAGCTTATAGCAAAATAAATTTGAAGAAATGGTTGGATTCGTATACAAGTCCATGTATTTTATTTCGGTTATAACGAAATAACGGATATAACGAAGTGAATTCTTTAGAATTTCGTTAGGCCTATATGGCCAAAAATTTTGGGAATTCTCCACAGATTCGAGCAATTTTGAAACCAAATCGTTCCCTTTATATAAGAAAATTCAAATTATTAATGAAGTTGAGTAAAATTCGAAGTGTAAAGTCGAAATTGCACGTTAGTATGTCATTTCCCAAAGCACTCCCAAAGTACCGATATAGAAAAATTTCGTTACAAGAATACAAGCTATATGTAACGAAATTTCGCTATACTGTATCGGTTATAGCGAAATACGAATATAACGAAGTGATTTTTCCTGTCCCTTGAATTTCGTTATAACCGGTTTCGACTGTACTCATATTTTTGGAAAGTGTGTTTATTCTTGAAAATATCATGTATTATTATTTTTTTACCTGAAACTTTGGTTCATTAGGCTCTCGTCTCCAGAGCTGCTTCCACCTCTACTGGATTTGTCTTTCTTCTTCTTTTTCTTCTTCGATTTTCCCGACTTGGAGCCACTGGCACTGGACATAACGGCTACATCATCGATATCTTTGGGTATGCCGCTGGAAGAATGACTTCGTTCAGCGTCGAAAGAGTGTTTGATGACATCTTCATCATCGTCGGATTCTATTTCGATTTTTATTCTTTTATTCTTTTTCTTCGAATTATGGGTTTTGTTCTTTGATTGGGCCGATTGGGCTGCAACCATTGGCGCCGATTCGGAATCGGATCGCTGTTTCTTGTCGCTCTTGTGATGGTGTTTCTTGTTCTTGAGTTTTGGTTTCTTTGGGAGCGGGGGTTTTGCCGCTACATCCGAATCGGTATCCGAATCTATTAGCATGCGTTCCCGAACCTTCTTGCTTTTCTTAGAAATTTGGACGTCATCGGCAGACGAGGAAGCATCGTTACTGATGGCGGCTAATGATGCTTGCTGTTGGCTCTTAACTTCGTCTACAAACTTCTGAAGACCCCATCCAAGAGTGTCTTTGGAGGCTTCGTCTTCTGAGGAGCTTTCTATGATTGCCTTGCGCTTCTTGGGCTTTGGTGCGTAAGACTTAAGTTCCCCATTGTCGGAAGATTCCGCGCTTTCGGCGTCTGAATCGTGGTCTGTATCGAAAGAAACGGACGACTTTTTGTCATCTCTCTTTTTCTCTCTACTCTGTTTGAGTTGAGTAAACCTTTCTCGCATGGTCTCCATTTCCTTCTCTTTTTCTCGAGCCTTTTCGTTTTGACTCGAACGAGCCTTGACTTTATCGTACATTGAAAAATAGACGGGTTCATCTTCTAGGCAAGCCAGGACTTCCTTCCACTCCTTTGCCTCCTTTGCAGCTGCAGCAGCAGCAGCAGCCGCTGAAGCCGATTTCGAATGTTTAGATTGTTTTGACGAATTTTTGTCCGAAGAAGAATTTTTGTCAGAGGATGAAGTTTTGTCGGAAGATTGATTTTTGTCAGAAGAATCTCGGCTGTCCTTTCTGTCAGAAGATGGATTTTTGTCAGAAGATGAATTTCTGTCAGAATATGGATTTTTGTCAGAACTTGGATTTCTGTCAGAAGAAGATGGATTTCTGTCAGAAGATTGATTTCTGTCAGAAGAAGATGGATTTCTGTCAGAAGATTGATTTCTGTCAGAATATGGATTTTTGTCAGAAGATGGATTTCTGTCAGGAGGAGGATTTCTGTCAGAAGGAGGATTTCTGTCAGAATGTGGATTTCTGTCAGAAGGAGGATTTCTGTCAGAATGTGGATTTCTGTCAGAAGATGGATTTCTGTCAGAAGATGGGTTTTTGTCCGATTTTTCGGGTTTTGGGTTTTTCTTCGACGACTTATCGAGCTTCTTTCTATCGTCCTTGCTCTTACTGCTGCTTCCGTTGCTCGGTTTATTTGAAGCCGATTTTTCTCCTCCTTCCGTGGACCTTTTCTCTTCATTTTTTTGCTGTTTCTCGCCACTGTTACCTCCGCTTTTATTTTCTGATTCTGTCGTTCTACTGTTGTCGTGTTTTGTTTCTTTGCTTTCGGATTTCTTCAAACTGGAACTACCGTTATTACTGGGCTGTCCCCCGGATGAAGAAGATGACGAGCTCGACTTTCTCAATGGATCGTTTGATTTTGAATCTCGGCTGTCCTTCGACTTTCGTTTTTCGTCGCTGCTCTTCCGTTCTTCCCTTTGTTTTTCCGATTTGTGTTTCGATTCGTCCGAAGGATTAGGGTTGTTTGAAGTCGATTTCGAATCTGGGTTTTTGGAAGAAGATCCGGATTCGTGATGACTTTTCGAATCGCTCGAATGACTCTTATCGAGCGATTTCGATGATTCGAGATGTTTAGGTTTCGAAGATGAATCCGAAGATTTGTGATATTTGCTATTGTCTGATTTAGATTTCTTTAGCGAAGAAGAAGAACTAGATGATGAACTGTGTTCTTTCTTCTTTTGTTTGTCCCTTTCTTCAGAACCTAGTTTTGACTTTTTTGGTTCTGGTTCGGGCGATTTAATTTCCGTTTTTATCTTCACTTCCGGTTGCTGTTTTGTCTCCGGTTTCGAGTCGCTTTTCGTCGAATCGTTGCTGTCGATCGACGCTACCCTTCTCTTGCCGGAAATGGAAGCTGGATTGGAGGAAGTGGATTGACTTTGGTCCTTATTCTTGAAGGTGGTTGGGTTGTTGGAGCTAGTGCTGGCGCCACCCATTAAACTACAGTTTAATGTGGTGTGGCCACTTTCCTTCTTAACGTCTTGCGAGTGATTGTCTCTGCTTTTGCCGGGATTCAAATTTGTCAGATTTTCTTTTTTAACCACAACCTGAAGTTCGGTTTTAAGGACGACCGGGGCCGGTTTAGATTCCCTGGGGTCCTTGCGCGGGTCTTTGGGTTGTTGCTGTTGTTGACACGCTTCCTTTTTGGGTCCCTGTTGGGTCGAACTATGATGAACGGGATTCTGTTCTTTTTTGACGGGAACGGCACTCTCCCTAGAGTCCCTTCTCGACGAAACGGACGAAGAGGAGTCCCTTCTTTGAACTATTGGTGCAGCCTGGTCCTTCTTGAGCGGAGCCGATGACGTAGTTGAGCATGACGCGCCGCTCTTCGTAGTTGTGGTTGACGAACTCGGGGAACTCGTAACGGGAGCATCGTTATTTCGCTGTTGTTGTTGCGGCTTTGACGACGCAGAGTCCCAAGACTTGCGATGCTGTAGAATGGGTGCCGGGTTAGGTTGTTTAATCGGTTCGGACGGGGGAGATACTATGGTTGGAAGGGCAGCAGTCACCGGACACACTGGGGTAACGGGTGTTACGGGAGAATAAGGGATCGTCTGAACCACCGATGACGTACTTTGCGTCGGTGACGTAACGCAAGCATTCGATACCGACGACGTAGTTGTCGGAAGTGTGACATTTGCCGTGGTAGCGGGGGGAGGAGACGCAATTGCGATCTTGGCCAAAGGAGGCAGAGATGTAATGCAAGGCTTCTTTGGCGATGTTTCTGTCTGTGCCACCGGAGAAAACTCCTTGGCGGCTGCCTTGGTTCTGAAGAGTTTGGTGCGCGGACAGACGATCGAAGCGATGGTAGTGACGTCACGGGGCTCATATTTCTCGTTTATGTGTTCGAGTCTTTGCGAATCCTCGTCCAGAATGCTCTTCTTGGCAAGGAGCGTCTTTGCGATGTCGCTAGGCGATTCCTTGACGGGCGACGCTACGCTGTTTGGTTTTATGCTTATGAAACGTTCGTCCATGCGTAGAAGGGCATCCGCGTTGAGGGGAACTCGAGCGCTCGTTGTGTTCCACACCGTGTATTTCTCGTCCAAAAGTCTAATCCTTTCTTCGAGGGTCCGGCAGTTTGGCGACGCCATGGGAGAGTGCGACTCCGATTCTGACGAGCTGTCCACCGTCTTCTGACTAGCTTTCGGAGACAGGATGGTAGTCGTCGTCACTTGAATAGGCTCCGGCACGGCTGGCGGAGAAAATTTGATAGGAGCCGCGGGTGGAGGAAGTGCAGCTATCTTTAGCGGAATGAGGGGTGGCGACTTCATACCGGCCGGCGAAACTTGTCGCGGCGACATCATCGCAAACCGAGGCAAGGGAAGGGATAAGGGTGTGGTCGTAGCATCCTTAGCTTTCGCTTCTTCCTGGAATGTTGTGGGTTTTGTGGAACTGGGTTCTTCCTCGACGCAGCTTTGTTTCCGTCTTTTGAAGAGCAGTTCCGACGACATGTCGGTTGAATCCACTTCCCGCTCCGGCTGCTCGTTAACTTTAGCACTATCCATGGTTTTCGAATGGGTCGCTGTCACCTTGGGGTCCCTTTGTTTCGATCGCTCCTCCGATTCGATTTTCCTGTTGACTTCTGCCACCAATCGAATCAGCTTCCTGGGCCTCAGAGCGTCCTCTTCGTTGGAAATGTCGCTAGAGTAGCTCCTAGGACTTTCAGGAAGCTGTTGAAGAAGCGACAGAAGATGAACTTTCTCCTCTTGAAGATTTCTCAGGTCTTTGGTGGAATTTTCGGCAACAACCGGAGGTTTGTCACCCGTTGTCGTAGAATCTTCCACGACTTCGCTGCTCCTCTCTCTTTCTCCTCCGATTGCCGTTTCTCCCGCGTGAGATCTGGAAATGTTGCCAATGGCACTCGACAGTTTAACCGTAGCACTACTAACCCCACTTTCCGACGCCGCCGACGAATGTCTGTAAGTGGAAGCGGAAGACCGCCTCTCTAACGACGGCGTCGACTCACGACTCACCACCTTTGTCCCCAACTTTCTCCTGTCGTCCGCCTTTTTCCGGAACTTGGCCAGTTCGGAAATTTTAGTTCTATCACCACTCCCACCACCGCACGAATATTCACCACTTCCACCTTTGAGAATGGTGTCTCTGAGATCAGTTTTACCCACCGTCGAAAGTTTTCGTTTTACGTGTTCACCACTATCCGTGGAATCGCACAAAGAGTCTCTGCTCGGGCTCCTGGGGCCCCCGGGGGTCGCCGGAGGGCTTTTTGGGGTCGTGCCCTTGCTGTGTCTCCGTTCCTTTGGGGGGCTAATACTGCGGTGGGGACTTTGGCTCTCGCACGAATCACCGTGGTTCCTTTTCTTTGGCCTGTCCAAAAGGTCTAAGTATTTGGTCCGTGAATCACTCGATTCCTCAGGGGTGCCATCAAACCTCTCGTAGCCGCGAGGTCGGGGACTCAAGCTCCTGCCCTCGCGAGCGTGACGGGGTGAAAGGTCCCTCCGCCTGTGGGGGCTGTAGCTATTGTCCCGGACTCCACGGTCGTCCGAAATGTCTCTTCGTTCCCTCTGACTGAAGCCGTACTCGCGCAGTTCCTGTTCGTACGTGTCTTCGTATCCCGTTCCGGTTCCGGGAACGAAATCCTCGTCGTAACTGTTCCTTAAAAAAATAAAACAATTCATTGTAGACCCATAATACAGTTTATTTTCTTAGTCAGTAACAAGTTCAAACAATAATAAAAATGGAACCTACCTGTGCCTACGTTCCGTATATTCTTCGTATCGAGTGGTAAAAGTTTGTCCCCTGCCCCTAACGAAGGTTCCACGTTGCGCAGTGCCCCTGAAACTAGCTCCACGACTGCCTCTCGGGGTAGCTTCAAACCTGCCAAAACCTCTTGTACTACTGTGGATTTCAAAGCTAGTCGTTGTAATGGCTGGACTTCCAACTACCCTCGGCTCTCTACAAACAAAAATAATATTTTCTAACACCATTCACATCGAAACAAATATTTTTTACTAACGTTTCGTCCCTTGGGTCCCATGGTCGTTCGGGAATTGGCTGACCGCTCATTTCCATGCGTTCGAAAAAGCCAACCTGACACTCGCGACTCGCAAAGTCCGTCTGTAGTTTCTTTCCCCCGAGCGCCCGTCCCCTCATCTCGTTGACGGCCGCTTGGGCAAATTCGAGTCGCTCGTAGAAAACGAGGGCATGACCCTTTTCGCGGTCGATAACCACGTATCCCACGGGTCCGAACCGCGAAAACTGTCGGGTCAGGAACTTTTCGTTGACGGTATCGGCGATCCCGTCCACCCAAACGCTGTTGGTCGGCATGCTCTTGCCAAACCCGAGCTATTTAAAATATAAGAAAAAAATATTATTAATACATAAAGTCGATTTAACTAAGGGTTCTTTAATAGCACAGAGAGCAAGGGGATATTCTACACAGAAGGACCTCTCATCCGAAAGAACAGCCACAGCTGAAAATAAAATAAATGGTCATTACTTTTACCTTGATACGATTGGCCCCAAGGTGTTCTCCGTCCATTTCTCGCATGGCTTTAACCACGCTCCCAATGTCCGAATACTGCACGAACGCGTACGAACTGACAACCCCTTGCTTTTTGATGTCAATCTCCTGCAATTATTAAAAGAGTCAAAATTTGAGAATGAAATATGAAATACTCGTACTTATTACAAGGTCTAAAAAACTTACAATGATTTCTCCATACTGCTCAAAAACTTTCCGTAATTCAGCAGCTGAAACATCCTTCTCCAGGTTGCCAATGAACAGCGTTCGCGTGGACTTGCTGTGATACTCATCCAGTTCTGCTTCCAAGGGTCTAAACTCGTTATCTTCAGCGTCTATGCCCTCGTGAGCATTCACCTCGATCTTGCAGCCAAAAAACAGCTTGTCCTTAGACACTTCTAAAGCCTTTTCCACATCTTCGGGCCTAAATATTGTAAATAATTAAGATACAATTTTTTAATAATGCATACCTCGTAATAATGTAGTAATTTAAGTATCAAATGAAGAGGTTTATTCTTACTTTTTAAAACAGACTACGGCGTATCTGTCTGATCCCACACCAACTACCTTAACGGTAGTTACTTTGCCGTGTTTTTTGTACTCGTGGAAAAGGCCGTCTTTCAAACTCGTATCTAGGATTTTAAAACAGACAAGCTAATTTAATACGTGTCATTCTTATTACTCCTGTTTTACACCAAACAAAAGTAACACTGCGTCAATCAAACTGTTTAAAAATATCGTAATATATTGTTGGAACATAGCCTACTATACGCCCTGCTATACACGATTGCAGCGGAGGCGTGGACAACCAGCAATGGCGGCTAAGCCATTTTCAAAAATCTGCTGCAATCTC
>JAQGBM010000344.1:0-14693 GCA_034698405.1 Symphylella vulgaris | reverse complement strand
GGTCGACCGAAAATTCAAGATGGCGGAAGTTTAAATTTTATAAATTTGATTTCGGGCACTTCCCGTAGTCGTAGGAAACTGAAATTTGGATATGTTATGCAGGAACCGGTCTAAATTTTCTGAAATAAATCGGGCGACCGAGGGTTTTTAGACGCCATCTTGGAAAATGGCGGATTTACAAAATTATCGCTATCTCAGTAACGATTTGACCGATTTAAAATTTTCAAAGTTTTTTGGAAAAAAATGATGTCAGCTAAAAATCTTTTTCTATGAAAAATTTTGAAATTCTTACTTTTTCGGCCATTTTGGAAAATGGCCGAAACTGAAAATCAATATCTCACGGCACATTCCGACAAGCAACATTACATGCAACGATGCAGCGAAAATATAAAAATAATGTTACAATTATTGCATTTTCCACAGAGAATGTTGGCCTTGTTTAATATTTTTGTGACAAATTTTTTGTATAACCCTTCATCGTTGAATGTTGCACTGCTTGTCGGAATGTGCCGTCAGTAACCATTTGACCGATTTCGATTTTTCAAAGCTCTTAAGAAAACTAATTTTGATATTCTTACATTTTTGGTACTATATTGGAAAATGGAGGTTTTACAACGCAATATCTACTATTAAAATACCCCGTAGATATCTCCGTAACCACTTGACTGATTTAGAATTTTCAGAGCTCTTTAGAAAGCTAATGATGCCAGCTGCAAATATTATTCGATCGATCGAAATTTTGAAATCCTTTCATTTTCGGCGCCATATTGGAAAATGAAGGTTTTACAAAAAAATCGATATTTCAGTATTTATTTGACCGATTTCGATTTTTATAGCTCTTTATAGAACAGTGATGCCAGCTGCAAATCTCACGAAAAATTTCGGAAATTATTACATTTTCGCCATCTTGTTAAATATCGGCTTCACAACAAAACCCTAAAACCTATATCTCAGAAACAACAGAGGAGCTATTATGGAGGAGCAGTCAATTTAGGCAAATCACGAATAATAATTGATTTTGGGCACTTCCCGTAGTCGTAGGAAGTTGAAATTTGGATATGTTATGGAGGGACCGGTCTTCTTTTTCGGAAAAAAAATCGGTCGTCCGAAAATTCAAGATGGCGGAAGTTTACTTTTTATAAATTCGAATTTCGGACACTTCCCGTAATCGTATGAAGCTGAAATTTGGATATGTTATGCAGATTGCAGGTACCGGCCGGTCTACTGGACGAAAATTCAAGATGGCGGAATTTTTGTCGTGTTTATTCGTCAATCATCCTATCGGTCGCAGTAAATTTAAACTTATGGTACCCACATTCGGACTTCTTCTTGTACTAGCCTGCTAACTTGACCTTATTGGCTTTATTTCTTTAAAAGCACCAATTACCAAGGAGGGGTAAAAACTCCTTGGTATTACATTGCGAAATTTGCCACACTTCTGTGTGACAGTGTGTTTTTATTTATTTATTTAAAATTATGGAATACAATATAATTTATAAAAAATACATTCCATTTCAGTATAGTTACAATAAAACTTGCCTTGTTTCATTTCCATACCCGCCTTCATCAATACTACCTCCGTTCCCAATTGAACTATGCAATTGGCGTCCGCACAGTTCATTTAGGAACGGATGCATAGGGCCTACTCAGTTACTCACTGATATTAGTGGAGTTATACCGAGAATTGGACTGATTTTCAAAGACGAGGCAATACCGTCTAAAATTAAATAATTACTCATTTTGTATTGTTTTTCTCTAATTATATTTTTATCCGGAGAGCCAAATAAGTTTTTAAGGCATCTATATAAATGGAAAGTATTTTATAGTCAAGTGGATGTGCCAGACAAAATAACATTAAAATAGTATTTATTTTTGACAAAATCATGTAGTTAAAAATTATGCATTGAAAAAACGCATCACAACTATTTCTTATCTAAGAAAAAAAAAATCTGAATTTTTCTTGATATTGATCACGATCCAACCCCATTCTTTTTCGTCTCCGAAGAATGGTGCAGAAAATATAATTGACAACCATAATGGTTGTTTCGCTTTAAATAAAAATATTAAATAATCTTACCTAAAATCACGACTAGTGATAATAAAACCAAAAGTCTTAGAAACAATTCTAAAATCGTAAACACAGTTCAACGTTATATTGATCTTTGTTTGTTATAAGTTATAAAATCAAAGCGTTAATTGTGCGTGAACACTAAAATAAATGTCGATAAAGCAGTTAAAAAGCTTGAATTACATGATACAGCTCAGGTTTTACATCCGGATAATGAAGTAGGGTAAGACCGCGTAAATGAATTCCATTATATCTAGTTAAATAAACGATCGAGATTAAAGGGAAATAAATAACTTATCTCATTATCTGGTTACAATGTATACTGTATAGCAGTGACGTGCGGTGGGTTTGACGAGTGGGGAAGCAATGCCCCCCCCCCCGCCGGAGGCAAAATTTTTTTTAGCACCTATTTTTTTAATACCTAATTTTTAGCACCTATTTTCGAGCCTTTTAACAGTATAATAATAGTATAATAATTTAACAGTATACTGCCGCTATTTTAACACCGACGGGGGTGGGGTCACGGGGAGGGGGTGCCCCCCTCCCCGTAGAAATTTGTTAAAATTCCAACTTCTGAAACGAGTTTTCCTTGATTCAATTAACAAAATAATGTATTTTAACCTCCGAAAGCTCATTGTTTAAAACCCATAAATTTGGTAAAGCTGGTGTTGGTCTACCTTTCTCAATTATAGCTTTTTTTTCCGCGAAAGTTTTCCTGGAAAACGGTTCAAGAAGCAACCTTTCAACAATGTCGTCCGTGCTGTCTGTCATTATTTTAAGTGAATACCGGTAGTTCTAACTTCGATATAAACAATAAAAGCTATTAACAAAATTATGAATTAAAATATAACTTACTAGTTACTACGAAACATCATGATCCATGATCCACAGAAACCACGAGATGAAACTCATAAAAAAACATAAACAAAATGTGTTGCCAATTCTGTGAATTCAATATACGAGTAATTTTCTATAGCGGCAGCTTGTGGCAGCGGCAGCTTGTGGGCTGATGCGTACTTATACTTTGCAACCCTGAAGATGGGTGTGCAGCATGATGTGGCGTTGTGCGACCAGACGGTTTCTCTCCGATTAATATTTGTTACCATGACAACGAGCTATATGTCGCTCGTACAATTTTGCTCTGCACACGAAGCTACAAATGCTAGAGCATCACCGTCAACTTTCTTCTCTCACTGTCTCACATAGTAAATATTACGTGCAATCAAAAGTGGTGCAATGAATCGAACTTTTTTTGGATATTATTATCAGAATGTTTAATAGACTAATTATTGTGTACATGCAATAATAAACTTTATTATTATTAAATATAATTTAATAAATTTTTATTAATCTACTGAGCTAATACTCGCTTGCGAGATTTTTTTTTTTTGGTTAACCAAGCACTGCTTGTACAGTTATCCATCGAGGCATTGACATTGTCCAGCATACACTATCCAGTATCAAAATTATACCCATTACCAGCCATTATAGTTCTTATTCATAATTTTCATAATTGTTCATGTTCAACCATGGATATGCATTCTTATAATGTACAGTATTTCCATGATCCAACATCCAATGTCCAACATGAAGTTATCCTGCTGGTTCTCAAACACACTAGGCCCCTATCCATATCCAATTATCCATTGTCAAACATCCTCCAGTACCGTATGTGATGTCCAACATTGGCTTAACTTAAGTCTGTAATCTGTACAAATGTCACCCTTATCCAACATACAGTATCCATGTCAAATGTCCAAAATAAATAGTTGTCTGCTTGGGACAGCTGATAAAGATAACTGGAGGACAAGTTTAAGCCTTGCATAAATCTCATATTGTAGCCTACGTACGTACCAGTAATGTAGTAGCCTACCTTATTATAAAAGTAAAAAAATACATAAAGTTTTGTGGAATAGCCAATAAATCACTCAATTGCACCGTTTATATTTTATTTGCACGGATATTTTTTACTTAATGTTTATTTACAGCGAGGAAACCCGTTTTCGCAGATACCCCTGGTGATTCCCAGAAGATAGGGGGATTGGTGGAAGGGGTCTCCAGGCTCACCTTCGCCCCTGGATTGTCCAAACCCCTGGTTATACAGACGGAATCTGGGAGCAAGGAATCTACTCCAGTAGCTTCAGATTCTTCGGAAACCACTGAACAAAAACAAGTAATTACTTCTTAACTTTATCTGCTATGATCAACAAAATGCTCTTACTGAATATGTTGCCCATTGCACTTCAATTCAAAGGTTGAACAGTATTACAGTATTAGATTGCTGATTGGATAATAATTTTGTCTACTTGCAGGACCCTGAGATCAAGACTGACCAACTTGCTGCACCTGAAATAGTACAATCTACATCAAAACGAACCCCTGCCGTTAGGTAAGTCTTAGGCCTAATAAATTGGTACTGTAGTGAATAGCAGAATTGCATCGTTTTGTGGCTCTCAAGGGACTCGTAAAATATTGTAAAATTTTCATATTTTGGAAACAGTAATGTACGGAATATAATCGGAACCCGAAAAATGGTACTTAAAATGTGAGAAAACGTAAAAGTTTCACTCCACGTGCCGAGGTACCGAGGTGGCGCTACTGTTCATTTTGTAGATGGCGCTATGGTTGATTTGACTAGGTGACGCTAGTGTTCGTATAGGCGCTAATAATATTTTGGCTTTGTCTTTGTTTTGCAGTAAAAACAAGGTCAACTCGGCAGAGGTTGAGGCCGAATACGCAAAGTACAAGGCCGACACAAAGCCCCAGATCCATCTCGTGGTCGTGGGTCACGTGGACGCCGGAAAATCGACCCTAATGGGTCACTTTCTCTACAAACTCGGAAACGTTTCGTCAAAAACGATGCACAAACACGAGCAAGAAGCTAAAAAATTGGGAAAACAGTCGTTTATTTACGCCTGGGTCCTCGACGAAACTGGGGAAGAACGGTCAAGGGGGATCACCATGGACATCGGGCAATCCCAGTTCGAAACCCCTAACCGATCTGTCCGATTACTCGACGCTCCTGGACACAGGGACTTTATTCCGGCCATGATAACGGGGACTGCTCAGGCAGATGTCGCCTTACTCGTGGTAGATTCGACCACGGGGGAGTTCGAAACGGGGTTTGAAGCCGGAGGACAGACCCGGGAACATGCGTTACTGGTTCGGTCTCTTGGAGTTTCTCAGTTGGGAGTTGCCGTTAACAAGATGGACAATGTTGCGTGGTCTAAGGATCGATTTGAAGATATTACGACCAAATTGGGCCAGTTCCTAAAACAGGCAGGGTTCAGGGATAGTGACGTAACTTACGTACCCTGTAGCGGCCTTACGGGTCAGAATTTAACAACACCTCCAGAAGAACCGGCCCTACAGTCCTGGTATTCCGGTCCTACCCTTTTACAAGTGATCGATTCCTTCAAGCCCCCGGAACGTTCCATCCACAAGCCCCTGAGATTGCCCGTCAACGATGTCTTCAAGGCACCATCTGGAGGGGGCTTTTGCCTGGCGGGCCTCATAGCGACGGGCAGGGTTGGGCCTGGGGACAAAGTTCTTGTCATGCCTTGCAACGAAGTTGCAGCTGTAAAAAGTAAGTTAGTTATATGTTAAAGAATTCTCCCCCACCCTCATTCTGAGTTGGTGTTAAGAGAGATAAAATAAAAAAACATTTTTAAAGATATAAGTATCAGTAATTTCCATTACCGTACTTTATAATACTGTAGCTGAGATTTCTAAATATTAAGTAGCCTATGGTTTTGAAAACTTCAGTATTTCTGAATTAAGAGGTTGTTTCAAAATTATTTTTAAAGACGAGTAAAAGCCTACAGGTGGGCTATATGGAATATGGATATATTATAATTTAGACCTCAAAATATCGGAAATATCGATATCTGGAAAAAACGACATTTTTGGTTTATTCTTTTCATTTTTGGTTATTTTTTGCCAAACATTAGGGTCATGTTGGTAAAAGAATTCAAAAATACCCCAAAAATCGATTTCGATATTTTTCCTATATAATTTATATAGGAAAAATTTCCTAAATATCGAAATCGGTTATTTCGAAATATCGATATTTTTCCAACAGGTCCCATCACTAGTAAAAGAAAGCCCTTTCTAAATATATAACTATAAGGGGTCGTTCCTAACCCTTAATTTAAAAAAAAACTGATGGAGAAATTCTGTTTATTATAGCTGTAAGCATAGATGAAGCTACAGTGACTAGTGCTTTCGCTGGGGACCAAGTTGTGATGCATTTGATGGGTATGGACGTAGCCAATGTGACTGTTGGCTGTATGGTTTGTGATCCCGCGTTCCCCATACCAGTGGTAACGTGTCTTCAAGCTCGGATAGTGGTTTTCAACATCCAAGTGCCTATTACCAAAGGTTTTCCTGTAAGTTTGTTCACCATCGTCTGTTATACAGTATTGTTATTATGTATTTAGGCCTAACACTCAAATTTACTTAAATTTAGGTTGTTTTCCACTGTCAGTCCTTAACGGAACCGGCCGTCATAAAGAAGCTACTTAGTCAAATCCATAAAAATACAGGAGAGGTTGTGAAGAAAAGACCTAGGTGAGTTAAATCTAAAGGGTTTGTCTAACTTTACGTAATGAGCCAATTTTGACCAAGTGACCAAAAAATTATTTCAAATTGCCAGAACTTCGCTCTATAGAGTCTATATGGTTCGATTTTAGAACTTTTTAACAGTTTTTTTTTTTCTTCTATAAATTTTTTGAAAAAAAGTCGGTCAATACTGGCAAAATATCGATATTTTGTCCATTTCAAAAATAGGAAATTTCGAACTACAGATATCGAAATCTAGCAAAAAATCAGATTTTTTTTCTTTCTTGGGATAAAATTTTTCCCATTTTTTGGAATTTTTCAACATTTTTTTGCTAAAAATTAGGTCAATACTGAAGAAAATTGTCGATATATAAATAATTTGACTGAATATCGATATATTCTCTTTCAAAATTTCGTCTATACAGTATTTAGCCAACATTCTCATCACAAATCACAATCTGTCGCAATTAAGTATTAAATTACCATTAATAAAACCATAAATTAAAGGTTACGATGCGTTAGGGTGAAACACTCTTTAGTGTGTGTTCCGTAATCCAAAACACTGCTTTGGTTAACCGTGACCGTAATGCTTTTCAATGGAGTTTTGGTTAACTATTGTCGACCATGCATGGTTAACCAAAACTCCATTGAAAAACATTATGGTCACGTGTTAACCGTAGTTAGACCGGAAATGACGATACAAACCGGAAGTAAACTTTATGTTTTTTGTTTTTTTGTTAATCAGATGCCTAATGAAAAACAGCCAAGCTATAGTGGAAATCGAAATCAGTAGGCCGATATGTATCGATCTGTACAAAAACTGCAAGGAATTGGGCCGTTTTATGCTCAGGAGTGGCGGGTCAACCATTGCAGCTGGACTTGTCACAGGTCTGTTTTAAAAATTATTAGGCCTAACTCATCGATTAGGCTTATTTTACTGAACATTTTTATTTTATTTTTACAGAATTGATTGGTGTCTAAAGAAGTAAATATTTAAAGGACTTAAAATACGTATCTCGCTATGCGCGGTACGTTTTTAAATATAAAATATATAATAATGCACTCCCTGCTATATTGTTTTGTTTTTTTCATGGGTTCCATGGAAATGTGCATTATTTTTAAAATAATATTATTATAAATATTATTAACTATTAAAACTATTATGACAAATTTTGTGATTTCATGTTCTTATTTATGGATATTTGTTTTTAAATTATGTCTACAGTATTTCCAAACCGGAAATAAATTTACTGGAACCGGAAGGCAGGTTTAAATCAGATATTTTCTAGAGGGGGAGAATTTGATAAGCCTAAAATACATATGTAGCCTACTTTGGAAAGTTTTTTTTTCCGATGGGGGGGAGGGGGGGGGGGCGCGATTTTTTTTTCTCCAAAATATGAGACCTTTTATATCTTATTTCACATAAGCTTATCGTATTTTTCCGAGTTCAAGTTAAATTTCGTGAATTTTAAGTCAAATTAACGTAGGCTACTTGTGTTAAGAATATGTCACATCTTCTCTTTGTGGGGGATTATGGTGGTTATATTGACCAAAACTTGGACTATTTCAGAGACCGGGAAAATAGATTTCCCTGGCCGGGAATTGATATATTTTTAAATAAGACGTGGAAGGCAAGGTTTAGATAATTTATAGCGGAACAGGTAGATTTTTAAAAATTGGGATTTCAGAATAATCGTACCGAATCTACCGATAAGCCTTAATTTTCTCGTATTAAATCAGCTTAAATTGGTTAGTATGTGAACCTATGGGAAGCAGTTTTTCTTTTTATTTTGCGATGTTTACAACGCGAAATTTTAACGAGATGCGGCAATGATCGGGAATGAAGAGCAACAAGTGCAAGTACAGCCGCCATTTTTGGTTTTTAATCGATTTCAGTTACTTCCCGTTGTCGTAGAAAGCTGAATTTTGGATATGTTATGCAGGGACCACCGGACAGGTCGGTTTTTGGAAAAAATCGGTCGACCGAAAATTCAAGACGCAATCTTGGAAAATGGCGGATTTATTTTATTAATTCGGACCCAGCTCGACTCCTCGTTCTGCCGAATTTTTTTTTGTTATTTCTTTTACTCTACACCTTGAAGTGTTTTTTACGAACATTTTCCAATTTTTTGGACTTTCCAGAATTTTTTCTTGGGACTTTTTGACGGATTTTTGTTCAATTTTCCTGATTTTAAAGAGCAAATATTATATAGAATTAACCTATTTACGTAAATATTCATAGATTGCCGTAAAAAGCTTAAATTTGAATATGTTACGCAGGGACCGGTCTTCGTTTTCGTAAAATATCGGTCGACCGAAAATTCAAGATGGCGAAAGTTTAAATCTTATAAATTCGATTTCGGGCACTTCCCGTAGTCGTAGGAAGCTGAAATTTGGATGTTATGCAAGGACCGGTCTACTTTTTCGGAAAAATTGGTCGACCGGGGGTTTTTAGACGCCATCTTGGAAAATGGCGGATTTACAAAATAATCGATATCTCAGTATAACCTTTTGACCGATTTCAAAATTGCAAAGTTTTTTTTAGAAAAATAATTACCGGTAATTAATGATGTCAGCTAAAAATCTTAATCTATGAAAAAATTTGATATTTTTACATTTTCGGCCATTTTGGAAAATGGCCGCAATACTTAAAATCGATATCTCCGTAACCACTTGACTGATTTCGATTTTTCACAGCTCTTTAGAAAGCTAATGATTGATGACAGCTGCAAATATTATTCAATGGAAATTTTTAACTTCTTTCATTAAATTTCGGCGCCATGATGAAAAATGGAGGTTAAAAAAAAAATCGATATATCAGAATTTATTTGACCGATTTCGATTTTTTATAGCTCTTTAGAAGAATGATGCCAGCTGCAAATCTCTCAAGAAATTATTACATTTTCACCATCTTGTTAAATGGCGGTTTCACAACAAAACCGTAATGAGCAGCCAATTTAGGATTTTAATCGATTTCGCAGACACTTCCCGTAGTCGTAGGAAGCTGAATTTTGGATACAGTATGTTATGCAGGGGCCGGTCTACTTTTTCGAAAAAAATCGATCGACCGAAAATTGAAGATGGCGGAAGTTTATAATTTTTATAAATTCGATTTCGGTCACTTCCCGTAATCGTAGGAAACCTGAAATTTGGATATGTTAAGCAGGTAGGCTACCGGTCTACTGGACGAAAATTCTAGATGGCGGAATTTGTATCGTGTTTATTCGTCAATCATCCTAACGGTCGCAGTAAAGAGGCCTTTAACCCAATCCGTACATTCGGACTTCTTCTTGTATTAGCCTACTAACTTAATTTTTAAAAAAGCACCAGTAGGTAGGTAGGCTATTTTACATTGCGAAATTTGCCACACTGCTGTGAGGCCTTGTTTTTTATAGCTGCACGTTCATAAATACTGAATAGGACCCGATGTCTAATAACTGCTAAATCACGCATGTTTTTAAAATGTTCAAATAAAAAAAAAATCCGGTAGTGGGGGTGTCCCTGTCCCACATTAAATTTCCAATGTTACAACATTGGAGTCAAAATATTATATTGGGATCAGAGCGCGCTTAAATTACGAGTATCTTGTTCTTCAAACAATATAGGCTACTAACGTTAATTTAGCTTTTGCCTAAATTTTAAAACGCTTTTGAAAAATAAAGTTTGCAGTAAATAATTTATTTGAGTTGAGTAACTATGAAAAGTATTGAATGTTTAATGTAAATAACGTATATTAGTACGTTAACCGTGTTTGGCAAGCACGGTTAACGTATAAGCCCAGAACCAGAAGTGACACCGCTTTTCTCTCCTTTTCCCTATGATTGTAACTATGTAAAAAATTATTACCTGGTCCTCTTTTCCCAGTCAGAATTTGTAAGTTTGTGTACCTTCCCATATACTTCATTACGTAGTAGTAAGTAGATTGGTTTTGGCTCGCCCAGAATGTGGCAAATTTTGTTATAGGTAACACCATCAATAGATCAGATAAAATCTGGAAATTAATAATACAAGTATAAATCCTACCAGTACGATAGTCTTTACCATATTATAATGCTAGTCTCATATTTACCAATGCTTCTATGCGCTTATATTTAGCATCATCTTTTCTGATGGCAATGTCGTCAGTATCGCAAAAATACTCTTGCTTAATCCTATGTATAACTGAGTCCAGGTTTTTAAGGCTTTCGGGGCCCGTCTTTTCTCTGAAGTAACTTGCAATGTAATGGCGTAGTAAATCAGTTGTCTGTGTCCATTGCTTGAAAACCTTTCTCAAAACTGCAATAGTTAAAGAAAACTTGGGTTGTGAACAGGCGCCCTAATAGTTACTAACATAAAATGCAAGTATAACATAATTGAATCCGCCAATGAGACCTGTGTGTGAGAATTCAAAGTCCCCGATAGGTTCCAAATAAAAGTTAGAAATTTAGCATAAGAAAATTTCTAGACTAGCCCCTCTTTCGGGTGAAACCGTGAAAGTCAACAAAGAATCGTATATTTTACAACATTTGGTGATTAGACTCACGAGTCCGTAGCAGCAGTGGCCAGCGTGACTGGATGGTGGCAGCTGCATACCGGTAATCAAGGGCATTTAACTTAATATAAGTTATAAGATTGATTTTAAATAAATAGAAAATAATTGTTATAAATACTACCCAGTAGATTTACTTACAAGCTACAATTACTAATCCTTCATTTGCAGTATTTCCTATTAAAATAGGAACTTTGTTAATAAAAGTTCCATTATGCTGAAGCAGTTCGTCTTGGTCCGATTTTGGTATAAACGTCTGAATTCCGGAAGTTGTTGGTAGAAATACCGTATTAGGCGTGTAATCGAAATAGCCAGGTTCCTGAAAGATATAGTTTGATGATACTGTTAATTATATGGTAATTTTCTTTATTGCTTTGTGACAAACTTACTCGTCCCAGTTGGACAGAAGCCTTGATTAAATCGGTACTTCTTCTTTTCCGAAAGCAAGCCATCATTTCATCTGTACAGTTCTTCGGACATCTTGTGATTTCCGCTAATCTCTTGGCTGCTCTTAGCGGCTTTTTCTGAATAATTCCTGAGTCTGGGGCAGTTCCACTTTCTAATATTGCTTGATGAAATAAACCTTAATTTTAAAGCAAAATTTATACTATAAGTAGGGTTCTACCAATTACGCGATTACGCGGAAATTGCATAATTCATGATTTTCCGCGTACGGAGTAATCCTTAAAAATCCGCGTAATACCGCGTAATTTAGGTAAAAATTACAATTTACTGCATAATTTAGTACTTTCGTTAATATTTACCGCTCTGAGTTCTTTTTCTTTCCTCTTTTAACGTTATTTTAGTCAATAGCTGCTATACTTGAGGTACGTTGAATGAAGTTTCAAATATCTATTCGCTATTGATTTGATATAAATTGACTAAATTCGTAATTTTGCACAATGTTAAGTACATATTAATATTATAAACCATTTTTAAGGGGGTCCGAATAATTAATATGACCTGCCGCATAATTCCGCGTAATTTAACAAAAATTTGCGCGTACTCGAAAGACTTTCTTGCACCAATCACCATAACGTACTAACCTGTAGTGTGGTTACTAAGAAGTAAGAGTGATACAGCCATACTTCCCGAGCTCTGTCCCATGAGAGTAACCCTGCTTGGATCTCCACCAAACTGTCGGATATTGTCTTGAACCCATTTTAATGCTTGAACCATATCCCACAGCCCATAGTTTCCCGTTGCTGCATTGTCTTCTGTACTTAGATATCCTAAAGAAAAGAGTATCGTATGTTAAGTGTTGGTTATTGACTAACTCGTCTCGATTTTCTCGTAAACAGTTTCTAATTGCGATTTTTTTTTTATTAGGCCATTGGATCCAAAACAATTTTGCTCTCACAAAATATGGACTAAGGATTTTCTTTCGAGAAAATCCTTCGGAGACAATTCTCCATTTTAATGATTTCCCTCTCGGGGTATAAAATTGGTTACTTCTGAAGAAAAAGATATATACCGGGGTAATTATAACATGGAAATAAATATTTTCTATACCTAGGACGTCTACCCTCGAGTTGAACATAACAAAAACTACATCTTTTCGGTCCATAAACTTCCCGGGATTGTAGAAGAGTGTACTTGCAAAGCCAGTTTGGAATGATCCTCCATAAAAGTAGATTATTACTGGAAGTAGACCTAATTTGTCAGCTTCACGTTTTGGTAGCTAGAATAATATAATAAAGTTTTATTTTATTATGCAGTGTCCTATAGCCTACATAGAAAATTCATTCGAATATCTGAGAAGTAGGCTACGTAAGAATTACCTCCGGGGTGTAAACATTTATTTGCAAGCAGTCATCATTCCCTATGTAAATACCAAGCAATGGAAAGTACTGAGTACACGGAGTGGCCCTTCGACTTCCATCTCGTATTCCTCTCCAAGGGTTTGCCGGTTCTGGTTTCTATAAATTAAGGACATTTATTAGATTAATGTATAATTTATATCATGAATCTATAACAACAGTTGTTATAGAATAGATTCATGTTTATATGTATAGGTGGTAGGCCTAACTTATTTTTTAAAATTTAGTATAATAAGTCGAAGAAAAGGCAGTTAAATTGATTTTTATAACACGACATCAACGGAGACCATAAAACCCACACCAGCGGACAATTCCATGATCCGAAACCGGCACAGGTAGGAGTCGAACCCGGGCCCAACGGCACCAATCGCCTAGCAGAATGTCGTGCCTATAACCACTCGGCCACTACACCATCCTCAAAAAGAATGGTTCGCGGACCGATATAAATTACAAGTAGAGGACTTAGACCACACACTGCACACAGGCACCAGGTATTGAAGCGTAAACTACTGCAGAAACAAAGACGCTAAAGATGCCGTAGAAACTTATAATAAGTCGAAGAAAAGGCAGTTAAATTTATTTTTATAACACGACATCAACGAAAAATTGAGTAAATTTGGTGAAATCGTAGCCTTCGTAAATTTACGAGGGCTACGGGTGAAATAGAGTATTTTTGTAAATTTTGGACTGCCGGAGGAGAAAAATTTTCAGAAATCGAGTCAAAATTTGAAAATTTTACGATTTGGACTCCAAATCTGTAAAATTTTCAACGTTTGACTTAAAAGAGAGAGAAATGCCTAAAATTCACCAAATTTACTCCAAAATTTGGAGTAAGATTTGGAGTAACTCCAAAATTTGGAGTAAATTTGATAAAGTTTAGGCATTTCTGTCTCTCTTTTGAGGTCCGCTGGGTGGGGGGGGGGGGAGTGAGGGGAGGCGGGAGTTTTAATCCAAAAATCACTCCCTGGCACAGGCCCTAAGGCTAAGAGAACCTCATTAGCAGGTGCTGAAGCCCTGCGAAGCTGTATGGGGGAAGGACACTGGACATTATATTGACATAACAGATCTATGGAGGCTGGCAAACCGCCGAGCAGCTACCTGTCATAATATGCTTGTTTAATTTGTACTGTAGGCTATATAATTTCGGCATATTTGGGACACCCCGGATTTAGGAATTATATAGGAAGTATATTATATGGCTTCACTGCAGATAAAAACCAAAATAGTGACGTTTTGGGTTATTATTGCGTGATGTCCAAACAACAATGTCACGTCCAAGACTCCAAGTCACGAACATACCGCAATGCCCTCTTTTTAATACGCGTATATAGGGAACTGTCAGGTAGCCTATAGCAGAAAAAAATAATGTATAAAAAAATTAGGAACATTTGGCCCAATTATAATCACTGGGTGCTATACAGTATATTTTTGTCTACATTTAATTGGCCTAAAACTGTAAGTCCGAGTGGCGAAGTCACCGAAGTGGTTGTGCGCCCGCTTCAGATGCCATGGAACCGGGTTCGAGCTCCCGGCTAGGGTGAGAAATTTTTCCGAGTCCTATGGCATTGCCCCTGGTATGTACAACGGAATAGGCTCTGGTCATATCCGCACTCGTGTGAATTTGTTTGCACGTTAAAGATCCCAGCCTTGAGCTGGCAAATTGTCCCTCTCCGGACGTCAGGCCTTGCAAGCCGGTCCTGATTAAATGCTAACTACT
>JAQGBM010000343.1:0-14694 GCA_034698405.1 Symphylella vulgaris | reverse complement strand
CTTTACTCGTCGCGGTATTTTTCCCCATAGACTTTAACATTGTTACACATGTTTTATAATAGTTTTTTACATGTTTTTTCATGTTAAATAATTTTTTTGGTTTTAACATATAAAAAACTATTATAAAACATGTGTAACAATGTTAAAGTCTATGGGGGAAAATACCGCGACGAGTAAAGCATATATCTACCAGTTATTAGCAGGCTAATACAACTACAAGAAGAAGTCCGAAATCCGAATGTACGGAATGCTGGGTATAAGTTTAAAAGGCTTCTTTACTGCGACCGATAGGATGAACACGACAAAACTTTCGCCATCTTAAATTTTCGTCCAGTAGACCGGTATACATATCAAAATTTAAGCTAATTCCTACGATACGATTACGGGAATTGTGACCGAAATCGAATTTATAAAAATTTAACTTCCGCCATCTTGAATTTTTGTTGACCGATTTTTTGCGTAGACCCATACATCCAAAATTCAGCTTCCTACGACTACGGGAAGTACCCGAAATCGATTAAAATCATAAATTGGCTGCTCAGTGCTCATCCATAATAGCATAATAGCAAGAGTATATAAGTATATTATACTCTTGATAATAGATATATACGGTATAAAAAAATAGCTCCTCTGTTTGTGTTTCTGAGTATAATATAATAGGTTTGAGGGATGGCGAAAATGTAATAATTTCCGAAATTTTTCGTGAGAGATTTGCAGCATGGCATCATTAGAACTATACTCGTAATATATATGAGCTATAAAAAAATCGAAATCGATCAAATCCGTAAATACGGTACTGAAATATCGATTTTTTTGTAAAACCTCCATTTTTCAATATGGCGCCGAAAATGAAAGAATTTCAAAATTTCCATTGAATAATATTTGCAGCTGGCATCATTATCTTTCTAAAGAGCTATGAAAAATCGAAATAACTCAAGTGGTTACGGAGATATCAATTTTAAGTATAATAATATTGCGTTGAAAAACCTCCATTTTCCAATATGGCGCCGAAAATGTAAGAATATCAATTTTTTTTTGTAGTAGTAGTTTTCGGTCAAATGGTTACTGTGATATTGATTTTCACAGATTCGGCCATTTTCCAAAATAGCCGAAAATGAAAGAATATCAAAATTTTTCATAGAATAACATTTTTACCTGACATTATTTTTCTAAAAAAACTTTGAAAATTTGAAATCGGTCAAATAATGGTTACTGATATTTCGATTCTTTTGTAAATCCACCATTTTCCAAGATGGCGTCTAAAAATCCTCTGTCGCCCGATTTTTCCGAAAAAGTAGACCAGTCCCTGCGTAACATATCCAAATTTCAGGTTCCTACGACTACGGGAAGTGCCCGAAATCCAATTTATAAAATTTAAACTTCCGCCGTCTTGAATTTTCGGTCGACCGATTTTTACCGAAAACGAAGACCGGTCCCTGCGTAACATATCCAAATTTAAGCTTTTACGACAATCTATAAATATAAATAGATTAATTCTAGATGATATAAATGGTCTTTATAATCAGGAAATCACAAAATTAGGAAAATTGAACAAAAATCCCTCATAATTAAGTCCCAAGAAAAAATTCTGGAAAAGTCCAAAAAATCGGAAAATGTTCGTAAAAAACACTCAAAGGCGTAGACGTAGAGTAAAAGAAACAACAAGAAAAAAAAATCGAAAGAACGAGGAGTCGAGCCCGGGTCCAATCGGGTCAATTATTTTGTAAATCCGCCATTTTCCAAGATGGAGTATTGAATTTCCGGTCGACCTAATTTTTCAGAAAAAGTAGACCGGTCCCTGTGTAACATATTATCCTATCCAAATTTCAGCTTTTAATGACAACGGGAAGTGCCTGAAATCGATTAAAATTGACAGCTGATCTCTTCGAGATCAGCCGAGGCTGATCTTCAACTCGTACTAAGTTACTCGTATCTGCTCTTTTTCCCCACCTCGTTAAAATTTCGCAATGTTTGTAAACATTACGAAATAAAAATTGCTAACATCACCATCTCTATACCTATACAGTACACCGTACAGTATATATTGTATAAGGATTAGCTTATACCGGTATATTTTATAAATTGGATATGTATGGTAATTATACAGAGTATAAGTTATTACTGGTACGTAAAATTTGACGGTAGTCGAGAAGAGCGTATAATAAATAAATACGTTGTAATTAAACATTCTTAATATGAATTATTAAATGGGTGCTGAAGAAAAGAGATCCAATACACGAACGCATTTTTCACTCCCACACGTAGCCTATAATTTAATGCACCTTGTATTAAGATCTACATTTAGGCTATACTTAGTTACGAATTTCGGATACAGATGTCGCCTGTAGTTTCGTAAAAAGGATCTTGGCGTCGGATTGTGAGCGTGTGTTTATAGCGTTTGACATTTCGTATGTTTTTGAACTATATTCAATTTTCTATACTATAATGAAATTAACATTTTACGAATTAATTGAGTTTTGATCAAGACTTGCTAAATACTTTGCTATCTAAAAAAAAAAACGGTGAAAATATTCGGCTAATTCGTTAGTGTCGGTGCATTTTTTTAAAAACTCTGAGAAGCCCGGAGGAAAAACATCGCATCCTTTCTCTTATCGGCCTTTCTGATTGGACCCGATCTACGCCTCGGGAGTTTGTACGGGAAAACGTGAATGGATGAAAACATATATGCGAAAAGCATCAGAGCACTTGCAGTCGACTACAGCAGCAGCCAGCAGAGGCGAGTGGGAGAGAAGAAGAGTTGTAGGAGAGTGGAGAACGATTAAAGAAAAAAGGACATTTTTCGTAAAAAAATAGGCAAATGAAACAATCAGTGAAAAGAGCTGGAAACCTAAACTCGGAGGGTATGGATGACATTGAGTAGTAAAATAGGAACAGTAGTGTTCATCTCTCTTCCTCCAAAAAGAGATTTCTCCGCCTTCGGTTAGATGAGAAGATGAGAATATGCCAAATCTTGGCGCCCTTCGTTCTCTTTTGGAGTTTAGGTAAGAGAACCTATAATAATATTTATTCCCATTAATTTTCATCCCATTCATTTTTGCCACAACATTAATTATTATCATTAATTCCGAGAAAATGCCTTTCACGTATAATTTAGGAACATTTCGTTATGGCGGTACGAAAAACGATTTGCATCATTAACTTACGTTTACTGTCGTTTACACGGAGAATTTTTAAATAATAACTTATGTATTGTCGTTAATACGTAAAAACATTAGAATTAAAAATATGAGCATTTTACGTAAAACGTAAGTTAATTTTAAATAAGATTATAACTTATATTTTAAAAAATGCATTCATACCATTAAACGTCATGAGCATTAAATGCAATAGTTTAAAAAATGGGGGATTTTAATATTGTGGCAAAAACGAAAAAGTAAGAAAAAATGTTTAAACTCTTAAATATAAGTAAATTACGTAAAGTTAAACAACAATTCGTAAAAATAATCTTATAAGAAAACGAGATAGGGAGTGCAGGAAAGCCATCCTTTTTGGGGTCGATGCCGCGATGAGGCGGCACTATCACGTCGGTACTATATTCTCCTTCATTTTCGAATGTCTCTCGGCTAATTCCGTAAACACTTAAACCGATAAACACTATTAAATACCCAATTAACGCTGAGAATGTGTCAGATTTGAAATCTGTCTTTTTCTATCTTTATTCTTCTTCTCTTAAAATGAAACGAAGAAATTTTCGAAATTTTTTTTCATCTTCCCGAAAAAAAAATACGGATGAAATAAGCAGCCATTTGTCTATTTTTTCTTTCCGTAAACATCATATTATACGAAAAACGTATCGTATCGCCGAAGAAGAAGAAGAATATTTATTTAGCAGGTGCACGACATCATTCACTACTCTCCCTCCGCATTCCAATCTTTGTTATTGTGGGGGGAGGTGAAAAGGGCCGTTACACACATTTCCTCGTAATGGCGGCACATTTTAAAAATGGAGGTGATAAAAAAAAATCGGTAGTAACTTAGATTATTACCGAAAATTTTATTTCTTGGAGTAGAAATTTTTTGCTTAGCCACGTCATTTGATTTTGATGCTGCCTGCAAAAAAGAGGAGGCAATGTTCCCTAGCTTGATGGCTCTTCCCTTAGGCGAAACGTGCCTAGCATGGTTGTATGGAGTGGAATTCTGACAGCTATGGTGGGGTTTGGAAGATACACACTACATGCTCACCGTACTACAACTCTATACGTATAATAAGCTCGCTAAAAAGTTGTATAATATATAAATTTCCTTCAGGATGGTCAAGAATTATTATATAGGGTGTTATGTAAAAGGAAGAAGGGTTGACACTTATGGGGTCAGCAACCTCGTAGTGGACAGTCTTTTTTTTTTTCTTGAGTGTTAAAGATTTCGTAATACGCATAATAATTACATTATAATCAATTCATAAATATTGACCTTGTAGTTGGATTGAAGGTAAAATAATAATAGAATAAATAATCGTTTACACCGCATCGAATGGATAATTACTACTGCGCTTTCCCCGCCGAGTTCAATAAACACTGATTGTAGTGCGTTAGAGTGTCTATAATTCTCATTCTAAAAATACGTGTAAGCTGTAAGGGTGTTTCAAAAATTAAGCTGTATGTATGTTAACTTGGACAATCACAGCAGGATTAATTTGCCTTTCCAAACATTATTGTGTGCAGTTAGTGTTGCATGACAGTATATGACACACACAAGCACAAAATTAAAATGACTAGGCTACGGTAAAGTATCGTATACCGTGAGTAACCAGTGAGTAACCTTCAACATGGGTATATTATACAATTAACTTAGGTATACATTATACAATAAGACTATATATAGCCTAGTTCTCCCAGAAATACAAAAGAAATTAAATAAATATACGAGTACAAAAGCATAAATATAAGGAAAAAGCCTGACCATATGAATTATGATGTCATCTTGCCCTGAAGTTTTTTTTTTTTTTTTTTTTTATCATGAAGAAGTGAAATTTTCATAAAGTAGTAGGCTAGAATTTTCATAAAACTTAGCCTACTGTATAATATACTACATACTTACGCGTATACTTACTGGTCATCATGGAAAGTTTTTTTTAAACGAACAGTCCAACATGCGCAACTATACCAGAATACAGAATACAGCTGTATAGAGTCTGTAAACTATAAGTTACACAGTATTCAGTACAGGATACTCATTACATAAAATGTAAGTTATATAATATCCAGTTTACGAGTAGGCTACGCTGGCTACCAGAGAATAACTTAGGCTACGGTAATACAAAATCATGACCAATGGAAACCAAAATGGTCCAAAAAATACCGTACTGTGATCAGCAGTAACAATTATTTGTTATGGCTGAATTTTGGCTAAAATGCCTGGGCTAATAGGCTATAAGCCGCTATATTATGAAGACATGCATGTACACATTATGCGTGAAGACATATATATTCGTATTTTGAAGAAAAAAAGTTGCTGGATGAAGTGACAGATTAATTTATCTAATAGAAAAGATAATTACGTTAAACTTTAAAAAAAATTGTGACATCGAGTTAAAATTTAGAATCACTAATTACTTTGGTTCTTTCAAGCTACACATAATTAAGTAATCGTGCCGTACACCATGTATTTCTAATATTTACGACTATACGGCAACCATCTCATATTTTGTATGAGCACAAAGCGTGATATAGCCTACAAACTTACCCATCCATACTATATATGCAGTTTTATAATGAAAAAAAAAATCTTATTAAAAATATAAACCTATCATTAGTCAGTCTACCAGTTAAACACTCTATCATTCTTTTCTTTTCCAAAATAGTAATTAAAATAGAGGAAGCCTCAGTAAACTTTTGTATGAATCATTGAATAATGCGCACATGTAGCCAAGATATGGAATGTTTTTGGGTCCCACCCTTAAAGAGACCTTCTTTATAACTCAATTTTTCCACCCATGAATTTATTCCAACTCCACCCCCTTGCAAAAAAACTTCAAAACTTCTATAAAAAAAATAAGTCGGAGCTGTACAATATTATTATTATAGTTATAGCAAAATCCTTTTTTTTTTAAGAAATACTATAGAACTAACTCTAATTCTATTTTTGAACGTTGTCAATGATGTTGGAGGTGGACACTCAAAGTCAGTAAATGACAGACAGTTCGGACAGCTCTATTCGCGACTGCACTGCTTTGGGGGGGAAAAAAGATGAAAAATCTTTAAAATACCTCGGTATAGTATGGAATTGGAAGTCGCTTTTCAAGAAAGAATTCTATATATAAGCTTGTTATTAAGTTATATTACGGTTTCGGCTATACGAGGTATAGGCTACAGTAAATTAAGGTTACTGAAAATAAAATTAATAAGTACTACGAGGGTCATTCAAAAATCTGAGTAGGTCAGCTTTAAACCCGAAAGTCCCAAATTTATGTCAAGACGGATAACTCGATGATTTAGTCAACCTGCGGCCAACTCTGTTAGGTCTATTATGCCTGTGTTAAAGTGTTGTGATTAGTGTTGTGACTATTAGCCCAGGAAATATAAGCAAGATCGAACCCGGAAAAAATTCCGATTGAGCTGAAAATTGGTATATATAAGTCCAGGACATAGTCAAATTGAACCAAAAAAAATTCCCAAGGATTCCCCCCGGAGCTTCACGAGATATAGGTCCGCCATCTTGGAAAATGGCGGCGAAAACTAGTTTTTTTTTCCTGTAACTCAAAAACTGCTAATCCTACGCAAAAGTTTATTATACAACGAACTTCAAGAGCATTAAATTCTCTATAAAAGTTTAAAATGTGATGGATTAAAATTCTTGGAGTAATTATTACGAAGAATAAATTTAAAATATAAAAATTGAGCATAATAATTATAATAATTAATATTTGATGAAAAAAGTTTGGAAAAAATTACACATTTCCAGCTTCAGAAATACCGCGGTAATTGTAAAATATAGCCTGAGATGATGATTATGCGTTTTATTTACTGAGTCTTTTAGTCCTTATGGTCTCTATAACTCGACGGGAATGGGCCTAATGAAATGGTCGTGGAACAGACCACTCATCCTAGTACTGACCACACCCGACGGAGCTTGACTTTAATCAACAATGCCACTCCGCCAGTCCATCTAGCCTGAGATGCTACAAAACTTAATACAAAAATTCGATAAACTACATAACTTACAGAAAAATTCGATAAGCTTGATTGCATAAGGAGAAAGTAATAAACGACCAGCAGCGCAGTCCAATATGCTTCACTCTCCACCGAATGTATCTAGGAGACTAGGCTACTACGAAGTAATATTCGGAATGCAATAGGATTGCGGTTTGCGTACGATTTGTATAATGTTTAAAGAAATAGCATTCCTTTGAGCCGTGGAAATGATGGAATAAAGTAGCGAGTGCGTGATGAACCCATAAGCACCTCATTCCATCGTGTGAAATCGTGCACAAATGAGAAAAAACCTCGTTTCCATCAGAGAATCCTCCTATATCTTTCTCCTCTAATAGAACACATGTATAGGAATGACCCCTTTATAACATGCAAAAACGTTTTCGTTTTATTTTTGCTTATTCATTTCGGTCCTCTTCTTCTTTCGTATATATTGTTTTGAACGTGATAATATAAACCCAGTATAGTATGTTTTATGTTGCTGCTATTTATAATAATTGAAGGAACTGCGGTTGCTTAGCCATGTAGGGCTCCTCAAAAGGTCAAGGGTCGACGTAATGTGGGTGCTTGAATAAATTGATGATCGAAGGGCGTTAATCTGCATGCTAAGTTGTAGGAGATCTTTACGACCTTATTTTTAGAACATACTGGTATAGCATCTGAAAAATTAGGTTGGTCTCTTAAAAATTGGGTTAATTATGACGGATAAAAATCCTTTCCAAAACGAAAAGTATCATCGCGATATTTACATCGATTTTTACAATCGAGAATTTAAACCGAAGTCCAGTGTAGTTTCCCCTATTCCTCTTTGCACGTAAAAGAATCCTCATACAGATTTGTAATTTGTATATCCTGTCCCTATTATTAAGCAAAATTGGCCCAGGAAGGTGGTGAAGACTCGTCCCCTGGCATCGGTTTTTACTTTAGCCTCAGGAGCATAAATTGGCGAAATTTAAACAAACATTAACATATTTTTATAGCCTAAAAATTCAAAAATACAGATCATTTAAATACCATTATTTTATTGTTATATTTAATAAGTATGTAAAAATCTATGTTCATGAATCATGATAAATTATTAATGTTAACTAATACTGTATTCATGTTGAGAACAGGGAAGGGTTCCAGTCATACTTTATCATTAACACACTCCCTCCTTATGAGGTGGCTGGTGGAGTGGTTGCAGTGCCGACGATAGGGAAGGGGGGGGGGGGCAGGGGGGCAACTTCCAGGGGGCCCGCAGTTCCAAAGGAGGCCCAGAGTCTCAAAAGGGGCCCGGGCTTTGGAGTTTTTAACTCTGAAAATTAAGTGTTTAAGAGAGGGAGGTGCCTGAACCCCAGAGAAATTGCTAAAAAAAAAACTTTAAAAAGTTCGAAATTTTACTAACATGTCAAAAAAAATTTCGCCTGCGGCGCCTCCAGAGGGTTTGGGGGAATCGCATAATATTTTTGCCAGGGGGCCCGTGCTGGCTCTCGACGCCCCTGAGTGGTTTGGGTTCTAATTTTCTACAAAATGCACCTTTTCGAATAGAAAGTAAAGGTACTATTATAGTATTATACCTTGTTTACTTTTGGTAAGTAATTATCGTGCCAGACGTGTAATCAGACGCCAAGAATTAATCTTATTCAAGAACCCCCAAGCCATTATTTTCTCTTATTCAACAAATCAATATAATATTTTATCTTTAGATTATAACTGAGTTACACATTTAATTATGTAATTCTCGCACATATTATTATTAAGGTTATTTTCTTTTTTATTTTCCCAGTACACTGACCTCATATACGTAAACGCGAGTCTGCGTATAAAAGGAATGAAAGAATTACATATAGAGAAAACCATAAATTACTACTCTGATGGTATACTTCGTAAGCTATGAAGATGGAATAAAACGCCTTGAAACGAAAAAACGCTAACGCATATAGTGGCAAATCAAATAAATTGAAGTACGAGTAATACTCCATGCTATACAACTCTATCTGAACATATAATTATACAGGTTATTTTTATCTTTAATCTTATAGGCACCTTTTAGAAAATAAGATAATTCTTATAACTTCCCATTGTACATCCTGGAAAGGGTATACTATACTATACTATCTATTGTTGTACCTATATAGACCTATTCAGCACTTACAATAGCACGCATAAGTAATATAGGTTATATGAGCCTTATGACCAATTACGTCGGTTTGTTTTTGCGCGTGTATGCGTATAATATTTGCAGAGAGTCCTCCTCATAATGCCATATTGTCTATCATAATGTATTTCAGGTATAATTATATACTCTGCTGGTTCGAAGTTAAGTACTACACTCTCTCCTTATACCCATATATCACTGATCAAACTTCAATTTCCATTATCTATTATATTTACTCAATACTTACCAAATGGAGCGAAAGACTCGATGTGATGGGCAGGAAAGTGGCATTTCGAGTGCTGGAATGGGTTAAACTACCCTCAAAACAACTCTGTATTATAAGAGCATCATATTTTCATTAGGACCAGCTGCAGAAGAAGGCCAAGGGGTTATAGAATACTTTATAGAATTTAGAAATATCAGTATTATTGACTTGAGCACGGATAAAACAATACACTATTCAGCACGTACTGTCCTTGTCAAATAGAAAATGTTTCGTCTTACAAGTATTAAAGTACGATCTGTTTAATTTTAACAAGCTATTATATACCTCCTGTAACGATATACCGGTACGAAGTAATATAACTATTTAAATATAAATAAATATCTCTAAAAATTGCATTAAGTTAAGTAATATTGAAGAGTTACAGTGATCCAATCATAATTAAACTAATTAATGCGAGAATACACGAGAAGAATTTCATCCCCATGCAGTTTCGGAGATTTGTTGAAAAAAAGTCGAGAAAATACGTTTACGTTAGCTTCACATGAAACCTATCACGAGACCTATTTTCTCGACTTTTTGCTACAAATCTCTGAAACTGCATAATTATTATATGGAGATGAAATTCTCCTTGGATATGGTCGCCTTTAGACGTTAGAATTTTTAGAGGGACATGAATTCGTGTCTTCGTTTTCGTTTTTTTCTGGCTTTCGTATATACTGTATAACTTAAAGATTTGAGGCTATCATCATTCATTTCAGTGGGCTCTAGTACACTAATTTAATAGCCTGCTAAATATACGAGTAATAACGATGCAATTTTTCTAGGCTTTTAAGTTTCTTGAAGTAGCTTACGTATATTATTTATCAAATTATCAGTTGGCTATACTGATAGGGCTCGACCGATAATTATGCCGATTGCCGATGCCGATACTTAAAAATCCCAATTTTTATACGTTTTACCTCGATTTTAACATGTGTTTAACATGCGTTAAACGAATCCGAAATTGGAATATTACTCACATTTCGTTTTCTTCAAGCTTTATAATTTTAATTATACCGTAACACGAAATAATACGAGTAATGAAAGCAGAGACCAAACAAAATTTGAAAAAAATAATAATGTTGCAAAAAATATACGCTGAATAAAAAAAAAGACCTTTTTATGACAATTTTTTTATCGGCATAAATTTTTGCCGATGCCGATGCCGAATTAAGGTGAAATATTGTGATGAAAAACTGAACAATCGGCGCCGATGCCGATATATCGGTCGAGCCCTACTATATGAGTATACATACAGTACCGGTAACAATTTTCAGAACCGAATTTATGCAAATTTCTTTTCTAAATCTTGGCATCAAGAAAACGAACCCAAAGCTCCCTGTAATGATGCATGTTAAACGAATAATATTTTGAAAGGTATAAAGCTGTTTTGGCGTAAACATCACCGAGAATCATTTGAAAATAAGTGTCTTATTCCTTGAGGCATTAGAGACTCGAGTGTTACATAATCTCTCTTATGTATTCCCGAACTTGTAAATATTATAAGAGACAAAAGAACGTGCATCATTTGGCTTGTAAATTGATCTGATGGTCTATGAACAACCAAGGCTCCTTTTTCCCACCTCCTTCGCTCTGCAGCATCTCTTTTTGGACCAGTTCATTCAGCCCAATATACGGCAGAGGTGAGTGAAATGGAAAAAAAAAAAAAACGAACCTACCTACCTCTGGGCTCAGCATGCTACGCTAAAGAGAATGGGAAGATTGGAATTTCAAATTTTTTTCTTTTGTATCTATTATAACGTAAATAAGATATGCTTTTCTTTCTTCCATCACATCATGTCTCTAAAAAATATGTTAAAATAAATCAGGGGATTACGAAGATGCCTTTGAATGTTAAGTCGTAGTACATTCTTTATTTATGCATCTCCAGGCTATTAGGCACGAGGGTAAAGAATTTTAATTCATTTAATAAAGGGTGCTTGATGTCGGGGTGTTGGTGGTATAGCCACCTTCCACCCTCTTAGAAAGAAATTAGCATAAGTTCTGTCATAAATTCTAAAAGGTTACTTGTTTAATATACTCCGTATAGTATATATTAAACAGGCAGCTATAATAAAATATATTAACTTCAAATTAATAATCTAGATTCTAAGGGTGGAATCCAGAATTACAAAACTTAAGAGAGAAGAGGAACTCATTGACGTAATCGAAAAAGAATAAGCCAATAGTTTATGCTATACGTGGAAATGCGGGCTCATTCTTAAAAATCCGTGAATGGGTGTCCTTTTCTTACTCTATTATAATGTGCATGATTCTGGATTCCACCCTATAGAAGCATTTTCATGAAGAAGTTGTAGGCTATCGAATTACAGTGCGCGCTTGCTCCAAAGGTCGTGGCCGGCTAAAGGCTGGTAAGCCTGGTAAGAATTTCAGGGTGAACAAAAATAATTATTGGAGTGACTTTCGGATGAAAATTAAGTTTAAATTGAGATAATTCCTTTACGTAAATGCTGCAGATCCATTCTCCTCACATTAAAGAACCCATGCCAAAGTGACTCCCCTATGATACGCAAAATTCAGTTACTTAATTTTTTCAAGTTTTTTTTTTTTTTTTTGTGGGGTTATGATTTAGTTTGTCGCTCTACACGACGTTAAATTCAAAACAACAAAAAACGAAAGTGATAGCAGGTCTTTCGGATGAGATTATACAGTATTTATAAACCAACAAGATCGCTCTTTGTGTGTACCGGTAAATCTTCATTTTCAATATCCGTATTATTATAGACTTTTTCCCTATCCACATAATACGCGGAGTATAATCTACTAGGTATATACGAACTAATGAAATTCATTAAAATTAAATTAAAAGAACTCGTTCAATCTATTTATTAAGCGATGTATTAGAAACATAGTAAATACATACTCAACTCATGTTTATAATCAACAACACATACAGGCCATCTTTTGAAAATTGCATTAGAATGTCGACAGCGCGAAATTAATTGCATTATAACTTTATAATTACAAGCAAAAGTGAACGTCTAGTAATTAAGAAGAAATTTTTTTGTTATTATACTTCGTATGTTACATAGATGAAAAAAAAAGCGAAAATTGAATCTCACTATAAGCTGCTCAAAGTATTATATAAGACGCGGAATCGCTTTACATTTAAGTTATTTAAAACATGCAATATGGATATTGAAATTGGACTCCATATTCTAATTATGCATGCTTTGTTATGCGCTTATATGTGATGCCCCAGCAATAGAAGAAAATGAACACACCCTTGCGTCTGCACGCCAGTATAAATATACATTAATTTTCTATTGACGTTAATTTGACTAAACCGATTAAATATGTTTTGCTTAATCTTTATTTTACAATACCATACCCCCTTTTCATCCATCTAGGCAGACCTAGCGTGAGGCTAAAATCGAGATAATACAGGATGTTCTATAATAAAATGTAAACAAGCTGCATTATACAACATTCATTAATCTTGGAATGAACACAAACGTTTACTGAACAAGGCATAAAATAATGATGTTGGTAGAATACATTTGTTTACATTATCCTATTATATGCTTTTTATATTCGGATAGGCCTATACCCAAATATAATGATAACTTAACTAACGATTCTCATAGAATGAAAGTAGAAATCTATTTCAGGGCCAGCACGACCTGTTTGTACAATTTTTGGAGGTTAGGATCAATTACTTTTGAAGCAGTCTGCCCGTATAGCCTGGAAATTTGAGAATGCGAGGAGGGGGGGGGGAGGGGTCAACTGTGAGAAATAGGTTACATGTTTACATGTTACATTTTCTACCACCTAGCCCCTTCGGCTACGGGCCCACTCTAAATCCAATCCGGCCATAAAACCCAATCGAGGCTGTATAGTCAGCATTTCGGAATTGCGTTATTCTTTAAGTGAGACTCTTTCGGATGAGAGTTTAAATAAACCGAGGTATACCATTGTAACATAATATACGGTAAAGTTATATTCAGGACTACTTTCTGCAGAGTAAAAATCACTTATGCAAGCTATGCTAGACATAATTCGTCCCCATATTCATATTATAGACTAAAAATTCCAATATTCTGCACTCCGTGGTCGGGTTATGAACTTTCGTTGTCGCATAAAATTAAGGCCCCTCTCTATCTTATATACAGGGGCCGGGACCTTATACACTAAAAGCAAGATTCAAATAATATCACTATGATGTCGGGTTATGACCTTCGTTGTCGTTCAACCCTCGACGTTAACAAATCAAACCGCAACAAAACATAATTATTATGCAGTCTCATATAGGCTACGTATAACAATTTTTTTTTTCGAAACTTGAAAAGTACTGCAACTAGCAGCATGATTGTACAGTATAACTAGAAATAATATAGTTCGTAATTCTATCAGATTGCGTGCTCCTAGGTCTTTACGTTCCAGAGTCCCGCAAAAAAAAAAAGTAGAGAAGACAGCCGCAATATGATCAACCAGAGCACGCATTCCGCGTTTGTTCTGTTTTGGAATTAATACTACTTTATTTTGTCTAAGTCCGGCTAAGCCCTTTCTCATTTATACCGTATACGTCGTATTGTTAATAAAGTTACCAATTATTCCACACACTGACTACGATAACTTCAATATAAGGAAAAATTTGCCCCTTTCTTTCTATAAAAGTTATACTTTTATCAACTTCGAAAATAATCAATCGTGATGAAAATTAAAAACAAGTACCGCATGTCATAGCCTATGTGGAGGGGGGGCTGCAATTGGGTATTTATAAGCTATAGAAGTAGGAGCTGAGGTCTGGAAAATGATTATTATTTTAGTAACCCTTGAACGAAAATGGACATAATAATTCTACACCAAAATGTTCTCATTTGGTAGATCTATTCGAAAAAAAATAGCCTAAAAATTATGGGTCACAGCATGAAATAAAAAGATATTTCAAAATGATGATTTTGGTGCATAGTGTTGTTTTTTCGTATTATTTTAATAATTGTCTTTCCCACACGGAGAGAGACAATTATTGTGCGGATAAACTCTACAGAAGCACGGGTATATGACCAAAGCCCTTCTCGACAGCCTGCCCCAGTGGTTCAGTGGTTAGCGCGCTTGCCTCTGAATCCGGAAGGTCCGCGGGTTCAAACCCCGGCTGG
>JAQGBM010000342.1:0-14701 GCA_034698405.1 Symphylella vulgaris | reverse complement strand
CCGAACCGACCCGAAACCGCTTCCCTGGCGGTTAACCGCGGGTAACCCGCGGTTAAACCGCGGTCTGCAGGGCTCTATGCATAAGAGATGTGTACTTTGGAAAAGAAAGGGTTACGTTTGTGCAACTTCTCAAGGGACCACTCAAATGAGAAGAAAAACTTTTTTAAGCATTCTTCTTCTATTCCAACAAAGTATGTGTTTTTTTCGAACATACATACTCGTAGTAGAGGCTTATTGTGTTTGCACAAAGGCTCCTAGAATCTTTGTATACATTCTGTACATCTTTGGCAAAATTGCTAGCGTGTGTCTTTGAATTTGTGGAAGCTTTTCTGTCTATGCGTGATACACTCTATTCTACGACACTACTGCTGTTCGGTTCTGATGTGTTTCAGCTTCTGTATATTATTACTCGGACATCGGCACCCCCTTATTCATAGATCCTCTTGCATTAAAATACGAGAGACCGACCATCTCGCGCATGGTTTCCTATGATATGAAAGCGTGGCCTGTTGCGAAGCACCCCGGATTTAAGTTGAATTCCACTATACATACATGCAACATAAAGTATTGTAATGGAAGCTTGTTACATGCAACGGCACTAAAAATATACAAATAATTCATACAGTTTAATGCTTTCGAAGACGATAAGGAATTTTTCTCAATTGTCAAAGTCTGTGAAAAAAGGGTTTAGACCCAAAACATGAGCTTATTTCTAACTCAATCCACCACTGGAAATAGCTACTGTCGCTAATATAATTTACCCATAATCCCCTACAATTTGTTGGAATTGAATCTTAACTTTTTGTGTGGAAGCACTGCCGGTCTTAACTTTTAAATTATTTTTAATTTGTTCCATTCTAATATTTTCCATTAGGACATTTTATTTTTCACTACCCATATTAATTTTAAATCAATTTGAATTACGATTGATGATGATAATTATGCGTTATATTTACTGAGTCTTTTAGTCCTTTAGGACTCTATAACTGGAAGGGAATGTGCCAAATGAAATGGTCGTGGAACAAACCACCCATCCTAGTACTGACCACGCCCGACGAAGCTTGACTTTAATCAACAATGGGGAGACCAACCCCAATGCCACTCCGCCGGTTGGAATTAGGATTGATCTCAAAAGATCTCAAAGGGATTAATCCAACAACTATTCCAACGATAGGTGGCGAGCTCTAGAGGCTTGAGTTGAAAACCCACTAGCATCGATGTTAGCTTATTCAATACTCTTGACAATATCCATTAACAACTATTGTTCTTTCCTATGTATTGCAGCTGCAGAATGCGGAAATGTTCAGTTAATATCTTTCTCTTATGTACAGTATGAAGGCGCATCCTTTAATATTGCGGTATGTTCTATTACTGCTGGTGACTCAATAAAGCCTAAACGTTTTCCCGTTCATATAAGATTAGCTGAACTGCTTTCGGCTTATCGGGATACTGTTTGAAAATTATAGTCCATTTAAAACAATAGTTGAAATTAGATAGTATTCTTCTTCTTCTTCCGTATAAACCTGTTACTTCATTGCCAAGAAATTTTATGCCGCCGTAAAAGAACAACATATCTAAAAATAAATTAAATTTTTTTTTTCTTCTTTTTCTGGTTAGATTCCTGTAATTTAAGCAATATAGGTTGAAAAGCGAATAAAATAACATCACCCAAGTTCTTCTTTATTCTCTTAAAAGTGTAATTTACCCCCCTCAGCATCGTCTAGGAGGTGCAAGCAAATAGCAATTGCCAAAATTTCAATGGTATTTTTTTTTTTCGTTTTCTCCGTTTTCTCGTTATTGCAAACCTAATGTTTGCCGATATCAAAAAAGATTTTTTTATATAACTTACATAAACGCTAACGTAATTACAAATGTAGCCGTTTCAAAAACTAAGCTGTTCTCCGTAAAAGTCAATCCGTGCCTATCCTTAATGATGCCAATGTATGGAATAATGGTTTTCGTACAAAGAGTGTGGTTCCATCGCGAAAATTAATATCCTGCATCAAAGAACAAGTATAGTTAAATTTAAATTCAAAAGCATTGTGGCCTGCTGATTCTAAACGGTAAACCACTTTACTAAATTATTATTATTAATTCTTATTAAAATGTATAAAGCAATCTTCTTGGCATTGCCTATAGGCACCCCAATAACATAACTTGGCATTCTAATTAGTTAGGGTATAGGCTACATTGTCATGATTTCTACCTGGTACAGCAGAAAGTTTATAGTTACAGCACTCTTACATAATCACGAACTATATAATTATGCATTGCTATATAGCTTTCACAAGATACTCTAAGCTTTCACCACCAAAAATAATAAGCTTTCTATTAAATCATTTGCTATCACCCACGTAGGCTATGCTTCCATATTCCATAATAATCACAAATCTATCAGCGATATCATAAAGTCACCACAGTTTATCGTAAAGAAACAGAAAGCTCACACAATTTAATAACAGTGGTTACATGGTGGCAACTTGTTATTCCATTGTGTGAGCTTGCTGTTTCTTTACGATAAACTGTGGTGACTTTATGATAGCGCTGATAAATATGTGATTATTATGGAAGAATTAAAATACGTGGGTGATAGCTTACTATTAAGTAAATTTTTATTGGATCCTTATATTTTTTGGTGGCGAAAGCTGTGTGTTTTTTCTGCAAGCTTAATTGCATACCCACGCCTGATAATGAAAGAGCGCACTTTCTGTTTGCACCTGTTCGCCTCCATTTTTATTTACACAAATCCGCACCCACTTCATCACAATAATTTTTTGAAAAATGTAAAATGGCGGCAAGTTTATCAGGTTTCTTGCAAAGTATCGTTCTTATAGACATTTGCAATATTAAGCATATTGTTTATTATGTAACATATTATGAGATAAGTGTATTGTAACTCTCATCAGATCAATATAACAGCGTCATGCCAGTTTACGTTTAGGATAATTACTTCATTTTATAGCTTATAACGTTTATGTTTTCAACTTTTTAATAACAATTACTAAGCTCCCGTACACTCGTACAGAGCAATATGCAATGATGTATGATGTTTAAATTGTGAACATAATTATTGTAGCGCTTATAATAATTTTTATAGTTTCGGGGCTTTTTGATTATCATATTACGAAGAGAAGGGGTTTTCTACTACTTTTGGATTATGTTATTTCATATGCATTATTTTTTTCTCTCTAATTTATATTTAAAAAAAAAACAATATAATTTAGTCGTAAAAAAACATACAACATTATTATTTTAGTCAAATGGTTTTTGGTTATACCATGTTTCAACGTTGATTATGTAGATATGAGGATATAATGTTGGATAATAAAGGCCAGAGTACAACAAAGATTATTTTATAAGGTCATAATTTTATCCTAATGCATTTATAACGTATGCTTATATTAATGCCATAAAGCACGTTTATGAAATTTTCTGTAAGCACAGTATATATGGTTAAGGGGTTACAATTCAAGTTTTCGCGCCAAAACACATTTTTTCGAATAATTTGAAAATGACGCAAAATTAAATCGTATTTTAAAGATCACGCCTTCATTTTTCTCCGATTTCATTCCGGTTTGTTATGATATGACGAAAAATCAAATTTCTGTTGTCTCTTGCATCGTACTTTTTCGAAATTTTGCCCCATTTTCAAATTATTCGAAAAAATGTGTTTTGGCGCGAAAACTTGAATTGTAACCCCTTAATGTATGATCAACCCTTTTTCAACGAAGAGGGGGATTCGTGTCTTATTCTAAAATAAATATAAGTGAAAAGTCGAAAAGGTGTTATAGCCTAATTTTGTTTTTGTTTTCTCTCAGAAATGGAAGCTAATGAGACCCAGTATCTCAGTTGTATGTCTACAATTATTTTCATCCCTAATATCAATTTTACCTAACTTAACTATAATCTCATCTTTTCTAGCTTTACACCCAGTCACCCATTCCTCCAAAATGACTCGTCTAGTCCGTAATAGGATACCTCATTTACACTAAAAATATTAAAGCAAATGTTTATATTATAGCCTACTCGGTACATAATATGTACATACTAACTTATGTCGGTATATTACCTAATATAAAACTAAAGTTAATTTCCAGAAATTGAATAACATGGGAGAGAAGAAGTAAAAAAAAAAACATTATTTTAGATCTGTATGTAATATAATAATATAAAATGTAAAATTATATCACAAGGCATCTTCTGCAGTTTTCTTGGCTGACAAACTTCCAAATATTATTATTATTATTACTATTCCCCGCACGGCGCAAAATTCTGGCATTTAGCCAACCAAGACATGCTAGGCTAATTTTTTCCATTATCTTGTGCGGAACTGTCGGCGAAATAAGAAAAGGTTAAATCCCCGGTCCCTGTGGAAAATCGTAATTGTCTCCTACACTATTTTTAGGGTAAAAGAACTGTGTTCCTCTATATGTTTGAAGTATTCGAAGTTCCATTTAAAACCTTGTAATCTCTCTTATTTTCTCTCAGCTCCTTCACGCCTGTGTAGCCTACGAGCTCCTCCATAAAAGCAATATTATACATATAGAATTGGGGAAATTAAGCTGTGCACCACAGCAGTGCGTGTAGGTTTTCCAAAGACACATTCATTGAAGATCCAGTTCATTCTGTATTATTGTCCTCATCTACTTAATGAGAGAAGGGGTAGTGCGGAAAGCAGGCGCCATCTAGAACTGAAGCCATTTTGTGCTTTTAAACAAGAGCGAAAATGAGAAAGAGTAGGTGAAAATTCAAGACGCTATTTTTTACCATTTTAAATTATTGCACATTCAATTTTAAACAGAAACGAACCCATTTTCTTACCTCCTGAATTTACAATATACGGAAATTACGGTACATGCATCCGAAATCTTTGAGAAGAAATCGCAGTAAAAAAACCAAGGTAAATATTCAAAACTGTTGCCATTTTTCGTTTCGAACACGAAAAGCACAAGATGGCTCCACAGATTACCGGTACACGCCAATTTGGCTAGCGCATGCGCGTGTAATTAAATTATGATTGGAATTAGTCCGCACTACCCATTCTCTCATTAAGTATACCCTGCTAATTGTCCTTATATAGGCATGAGTAGTGTCCAATCTCATAAATATATTAAAAATATATTTCTGAAGTTAGTCCTCCACTTTTGAGAATTAAAAGAAAATTGTCAATTGAACAATTATGAAATTCACAAAATGATTTAATTAAGAAACTTGATACTGCTCCCGAAGAGGACCTAATAAAAACAACTTGAATTTGATTAATATACGGGGTAATATTCTAACTGCTGAAGTGTATAAAATTGCTTAGATTTTATAGACAGTGCTATTGCCTATAAAATCTATGGCTTTGCCTATCCCTATAAAATCTAAGAGACAAAACCAACCCAACGAGACAATGGGACAACTTTATACACTTCCAAGTACGAGTATATAATTTTATCAGCCTCCATTTTGAAACAACCAAGAACCCAACAAACCAAACAGATTCAAGACAGGTGTGGAAAGTACCCGTTGCTGGGTTGAATTTGTCCTATTATGAAAGTGATAGGCTATCATTCTGATATTCAAGTTATATAACTTAGAAACAAAAGAATAAGGATAAAAAAATCACGGTGTGTATTACATTCTTAATGCAATATATAAAAGGATTCGTTAGAGTCTGAATAGTTTTAAGCACCTAATTTTCCACATGATAAAATATACCAAGAAAAATGCTTTGTGAACAAGATACTCCTCTCTCACACACACAGACTAATTTTCCGGAATAAGACTTTGTTATTACAGCTTGTCACACAGTCCTTGACATTACGCTAGAGTTAGCATGGAAAATACAGAGTCCATACATAACTGCTGCTGAGAACTAAGGCAAGATAGAAATCACGCACATTCCTTTTCTTTTGTTAAAGTATACTGACGTGTGATATACTCTTCATGTTATATAATAGTATTATTCTTATTATTTTTCTTTATACGGTACTGTGTAAACCATACATGTATTTTCTAAAATGGTATTTAATTAGGCAGTTTTTAATATAGAAAGAAACAGGACCCGGGTATCCGTATAATTATTTAATAATTAAACAGTATTTTAAACTTTTAACTCGTTATGAAATTAATAAATCATTAAGAAGAAGAAAACTGATTAACTTGAAAATTTTTCATAAATATCCGAAATTAATTCGAAATTAAAAACTATTTTAATGAAACGCTTGAATTTTGAAACTGTTTCAAATGAAGGTTTGCACTAATAATTAATTCGTAATTGAAAACTATTTAATGTAAAGTTTTAATTTTGAAACTTTTTCATGAAGGTCTGAAATTAATTCGTAATTGCAAACTGTATTTGAAAGAAATGTTTGAATACGGTATCTAAAAAATACAGTAATTTCAATCCAATAACATATAGAACAAAAGTTTCTTCAAATCAAATCATTACGAGGTTTCCAATTGCATAAAAAAGGGAGGACTACATCGTATATAATAGTCTAACGAACTTTGTACTTCATTTACTTTTTTTTTTTGTTCTTTCTCCCAAGCCATTTTCAGTATACTACAGAGTGCTATAGTACCACAGCACCTATATAATAGCTTTGATGTCTCCAAGGTAGTATTAATAAATACACGTTTATTGATTGCGTAAAAGAGAACTCAACACATTGGAATGAGATTAGATTCTCACAGGAACCCATTTCAACTTTTCTCTATCAGTAATACCAGCAGTATAGCCTCTAGCGTTAACTCCACAGAAGTCTTATGCACTGCTATAAGCTTCAATAATTACTTTCCCAAAACCACCTCGATTCTTTCTAAAGTCATTAAAGCCCTTTCCTATAATACAATGATAAAATCTATTAATCTATTTTCTTGGCTTTCAATATTATTATATACGAAAAAAAAAATCCCGATGCTTGTATCTATCAAATCATCTCAGAGAACATTATCTTTTACGTACAATATTTTTTTCTACATTGGAAATTGAACTCTCAATCAATATTGAGATCATGTTTTCAATACGTTAGCAGCATTTATAGTTAAGACACTGCATTTATTTTTATGGTGTAAAATCTTTAAAACTTTTATAAACGGCCCACACTAATTCAGAGAAACAAAACAAGTACCCAGGGCTGGTAACAATGTGGGGCCCTGATTAAAGAATTTTTTGGGGGCCCATCAGACGCAGTTTTGTGATAAAATCATTGGGAAATCAAGGGGCGAAATTTTGAGATATAGGCCTATTTGAGAAATATTGAAAATATTTTCATAAAGCTAAAAACTGATTTTTTTAAGGACTGACATTTCGGCGTTTCATACAGATTATTCAGTTTGGTGGGGGCCCCCTCTCTGATGGATAGCCCTGGGCAAGCTGCCCATGTTGCCCATGACTACTAAATCCGATACCGGTACTGGGCCTACCCTACCGTTGTAATCTTTAAAGCTGTTAGTTACTTAATAATAAATTATTAATCTATTCATATCGTTTAATTAAGAGACTTCATTTCAATAACTATATAAAAATGGATCTTTTGGTAATAAGAAATAAAACAAAATGGCGTGTCATGCATCCCTAACTCATTGGATACCCGGTATCTAAGTTATTATCTATATTTTCTATCACTATCCTGTAATCATGCAATACATCATTACGTATCAGTTGGCCACCAAATGCTTTCCCACCTTTGGTTGGCCACTTTCAGATCAACCATGTAAGTTTAACTTTAATGATCAATTCATAATATTATATAGTATATTTTCTCAATTATTCAAATATTTTCCCTATTCATAATATATATTTTCTTAATTCAGACTGCTGGGCTTTAAAAAAAACTGTAAGTTAAAACTAACCGCAGTATGGTGCTGCGATCAGAGTTAACGGAAGAGCCAAACTTATCTACATTTTAATTAATATTTTATCTGCATTTAATTAATTTTAGAGAATAGATGAATGCATATGCTCTTGTCAGATTCATTTTCATAATAATCATCGAGGGTGTTATATACGCTTTATTGCATAGAAAATATTTGAGAAAAAATGTTTTTTTTTCGTATACCGTAGGCCTACATAAAAACAAATAACGCACAACGTATAGGCTAAATTTCTTAATTAAAAAAATACTAATACAATTCAATATAAAGTTTTTTTTTTTGTGAGTTATAATATTTTTGGTAAGTTTTATTACTTTCCATTCCAATTAAAATTTAATCTTGTTGTTTACGAGTATGTATGAAGCAGCCAAATTGCTACTTTTTTATAATTACTCATTTAATCATATTTTACATCTTGCTAGAATAACAATTTCTTTCCTTATTAATGATTTCAATTCACCAAAATAAAATAAAAATAAAACACTTCTGCAGTAAGTTGACAAATCAAATACGGTAACAATCTGAAAAACATTAGAAAATGTTTGAAATCTACAAAAGTAGCTCTCCACTATCAACTTGATAGAAATGCGCCACCCCACCACCCCACAACTATAATATTGGGTAGATTATATCATTGAATTAGAGTGGGGGAAGAGAAGGTCTCATAGCCGTATAGTTTGGGAAAGAAAGTTACCATCCCATGCACCTGTTCATATACAATATTATCCATCCATTTTCAAACCCGTTTATCCCCCCCCCCCCGCTTATATTATTAATATACAATATTATTTCTACTTAATTTAGTCTAGCCATAAATTAAAATATTTTACTCTATCATGACTATCATCATCCTTATTATTTCCTATACCTTCGCTTTTATTACGAGTATATTGTAAAATCATCTACCGGTATATTATTATGTTCTCTGTGTTCTGATATCTTCTCCTCTACTTTTTTCAAAAAAATAACGCGTTCAACGACCTTGCAAGCTTTGCTTTTCTAGACACCTTTATCAGCTACTGTATATCTTTGATATATTGACATATACAGCAACTGATGTTTTATCCAAACATAATACTCTACAATGTGTAATTCAAATACAGCAGCAGTCTATTGTGCATATAGAATCTGTTACAAAGGTCGTGCAAAGAGTGAATTTTTTAAGCAAATATATAGCTCGTATAAGATGTAATTACTGACATCATGATTGTGTATAAAAGACAATTGCCTTCTCATTCTGTTGACCATGCAAGTCGTGAACTCAACGAAGAGTCACGCAATATTCTCTAAGTCGCTGAGGTATTTGCACATTTGCATTTAAATATTAAACAGAGAAAATGCGCAACACATTTAAAGTATGCAAGGTATGTTGCTGTCCATTCTAGAAAATGGTCAGTCTTACAAAACATTTATATATAAAAGACAATGAACTTTCTGTCTATAGCCAACCTTTTCAAGGGTTGCCAACTATTTTTTATACTCATATTTTGTTTTATGCCTAATAGACGATTTTGCCGGGGTTTATACCAATCTGGTATCGGAATACATCTCATCATAATCACTTCCGGTCATAGCTTAAACCGCCATAGAGGAAAACCGGAAACAATGATGATCGATGCGCATTCGTAACTTGTTTACACTGGCGAAATAGTCTATATTTTTTCAAAAATTATATACTGCTAGATGCCGACCACTTTATGTAGAATGAGAAATGCAACATTATTTTAGCAAAAAATAATGTTGCATTTCTCATTCTACATAGTCTATATTTTGCCTATTTTATGCTTTTTATATTCACATTTTTTTCTTAACCCATTCCATATTCCATGGATTTCTCTAATTAACCCATATTCTGCCTCAGTAGCGATCTCTATTTACCCATTTCAGGGATTTCACTTGCATTACTGCCTATTCAGAGAAATTGCAAATTTTTTAGACCTATAGGCTACACTATAGGATTTCGATATCAGGATAACGATATCCGGTAAGGAAATCAGCTTGAAATACCGGTACATTACAGTGTAGCCTGGTAAATCTAGGATCGATATCTGGATAACGCTGGCTACTACACTAGAATTTCAAGCAGGTTTCCGTTCCTCAGATATCGTTATACTGATATCGAAACCCTAGTGTATAGCTAGGTCTACAAGTTACGCTATCCTTCGTGAAAGCAGTAGTGGGTGGTGGCCCCGAAATTGGGGAAATTCATAGCTACCGCTATGAATTTCCCCCAGTCATCCATCTAAAGTCAGTTTAAGAGTTGGCCTGAAGTGGAATTTATTTTTGATGCTCTTTGCCAAATAATGTTATTAAAATATGTATTTCTTTCTTATCTTTTAGGTTGCTTATCATTACGCATCACCAATGTCAACATCCCCCGCACCGTCAGAAGTGGAACGGAGCCGTGGATCACTTTAGATTGTGAATACGAATACGATCAGAGCGATGCGGAAAGTTTGGTCGTAAAATGGTACTTTAAAAATAAGAAAACGGTAATTTACCAGTGGCGACCGGACACGGAACCCAAGGTTCTGGGCATTTATAAAAACCACGTTGATACCAAGTATCGGGCGTCACACGACAAAAATGCCGTTCACCGAGCACTTCGAATTAGGGATCCTGTCCCCGAAATGAGCGGACTCTACATCTGCCAAGTATCGTCTTTCGATAGTGGAGAGTATGAAGAATCGAAATCGATGACAGTGTACGGTAAGTTGAAATCAAAACGAATATCTCCTATTCCTTGGGAAAACTGTGTAACCTTTGAATGGATAATTTTCCAATCACCTACATTTTATTCATTTGATAAACTCAACCCCTTTTTTACCGTGTTTACCGTGTCCTTTATAAAGTCACAACAAAAAGTTCAAAATTAATATATGCGTACAAGACACTATGGCTATTTTGAGTTAGGTTAGGGTGCCTAATAGTATTGGAACAGTTAGAAAAAAGATCCACAGAAATAATTTAGCAATTTTTATTATTTTCTAATCAACACTTGGTCTCGTCAAATGTCTCCCGCCGTCCCATCCCACCCTCCATCTGATATCTCCTATTCCTTGGGTAAAATTGGACAAGGGGATAAAATAATAAGATTAAATAAGGATAAATTAATAATGCCCGAATTTCCCCCATTGTCTAATTTTACCCGAGGTGGGGGAGATGGACGGTGTGTAAGATGGGACGGTGGGTGGGAATGAATTATGTACATTTAGTTTTGTACACAAAAGCTTTAATAACTTTATACAAGATTTTAAAATGATGGGAAGGACTTCGAGAGGCAAGAAAGTTTGTAGATTCTGAATAGAGCCACATTTTAAAGAATTTACTTTCCCCTTGAGCTTAAAACACAGTAAACGTTACTGACCTTCTTCTTTACACAGTTTACAAGTCCAGACAAGGCGTGATAAAAATATTTTAAATTGTCTAGCTCAAAAATATTCTACAATACGTAGTATTACTTTTTTTCCAAAATCTATAAACTAAAGTTATTCATTGTATGCCATTGTAAAACTACTTTGTATTCACTTTACGCGCATACAGCCGCGCAGTTAGACTAACTTTTGCTTACTCAGCGTCTACGCCTGATACATAACAAGAAGAAAACTGAAACGTATTTATCAATTTTCTCACAAAATGGCTCACATAATATGTTCTGGGGTTTATTGGTCTCTGACTTTGGCCTAACAAAAATCGTGTGTATTTAGAAACGTGTAGGCTTGTATTCCTAATACACAGATTTACTATTAAACATTTCACTCAAAGCTGTGCTTTAGTGCAGCTTTTGAGCGTTTACTCGACCATCTTCAAATTTGGGTACGGTAATTAAGGGAGACGAATTGTATATGTATGACCCATTTTCTTTTGTAGTGGACACTGGGTCCTCTTCGCGAACGCGCTAAGCGAAAACTGAGAGAAAAAGTAACTATTTACTTTCGTTTTACATTAGTGTGAGGCCAAGAAATGGCCTCATACTAGTGTTAGGAAAACGAAAACTAGCACTATAAATAGTGTCTCATTTTTCGCTTAGCATGTTCCTGAATCAGGCTCATTGTAAATTTATTACAATTTATTATGTAAAATTGTGCATTATAATTCACAATTTTACATAATAAAGTGTAGGCTTCATAAGTTAATGAAAAATTCCTATCAAATACGAGTATGTTTGACGTAAACCCTTCCATTCAAAGGTTATGCTTTCCCTCATTACTTTACTGTAGGTAAGTGAAGCAATGGGAAATTTTCTTTTTCTTATTGCAGCATACTCTGAAATGAATTCAGATAAAATGTATATTCTTCTTTATAATCTCTGAATACTTTTCGACTTTCTATAATACTTCTAACTTTTTACTTTCTAACAAATTATATTTACTCTCATAATAAGAGAACACATAAAACTTAGTATTTAAACGATTTAATAAATATTTACAAATACAATGGTTGAAAAGCCTTAAATTCTACAGCGATTGGAAAGTAAAGTATCTTAAAAGATTATAATATTGGACAGGGCTTTCCAGATGACCAAAGGTTACTACGATATAATATTTCGTTGAGAAAATCTGGTATTATATAGAATACGGTACGTTCTAAAATGAAAATAATGTAATTATATGAGGCAGTCAAGCGTTTTTACAAATTATTTTAGTACAAATAATATTTTATAACTTCGTTTAAAATGTAAAAGTAACAAAAAATTTCATCGTTTTAAAGTTTCTTAGAAATGCGAGGTATAAAACTTAAACTTTCATTTTAGGTTGTATTATGAAATTTTATTTTTATGTACTTTGCTTTGGGGGAAAATAATTACTTTCAACTTTTTAATAACTATACTTTTATATACGCCATTCTCTTCTATTTTGATAATCTGTTACAGTACGAGAGCTTTTCTATAATAATATTTTTTTAAAGTGAAATAAAAAAAGGAACTTTAATTTTCTACCATATCATTTTCATTTCTCCATAATCTCTGTGCATTCGTATTTTATACTACTTCATAATCTGGCACACAGTCATAATATTATACGAAGTATTTTAATGAGCATGCAATATATACCATTATTTTTCCCCCTACTTTCATTCATAAATAACTTTTGTACATCTAGCACGAAGAAAGCATGCGAAAGCAAGCAAGCAAGCAAAGAATGCAAGTATAAAGCGCATGACGGTTGCATGGTGCATCTTACACATTTTTCACTGCCGCAGCAGTATCTTGCACACGTTTGCTTGTTTCTAAAATTTATTTTCGTCTTTATTACACGTCTTATACCATAAACAGGTTATATAATTTAATAATTACTCTAGAGTTATTGTGATAAACTGCTATTTATAATTTTATATCTTTCTTTTTCTTTCTTCTTTTTCTAGCTCTTTTAAGGGACTTTTATGTGACGAATCGCAGCTTTATTTTAACGTTCATTTAAAGCCTCATGCGTAATGTCAACTTATAGGCTTTGACAGAGCCGTTCTCTAGACTTTTTTTTTTTTGCCTGCTGCCTTAATTTTCAGGATTCCTTCAGATTGTATATATATATACGTAAGAAGAGAAAATATTTACTGAAGCAGAGCTATATGCAAACAACACAAACCTAATTCTAAACTATTTAAGATATGCAACCATATTGAACCATTATGAAAGACAGCATTCTTTAAACATTTTTTATATACGGTAAAGTCTAAAACATTATACTCCGTATTAAATCCCATCTATTATCGAACATCCTAGTTTTCGAGGCTTGAAACGGGTTCCATAAATAGCTAGTTCATATAACAATTATGAATACAGTCGAGCCACTGAAGGAATGATGGTATTTTTACTTTTAAGATGTACTGGTTTTTGAAGTTAAGGGGATGACTATACCTCGTGCGATTCGTACTATTGGTTTTTCTTATAATTCTCATTATACTTACACGACAAACAATATTAAAAACAAATAAGGTCCCGTATTCATACACACAATTATTGTTACTAATTTATGAAGGATTTATAATTTAAAAATGTATTGTATTTGCAGGAATGTGGACTAAAGACAAACATTCGTTATAACCTTTGGTAGTCAACATTCTTGCAAATACTAAAAGTTTTAAAATTACAAATCCTTCGTAAATTAGTAACAATTGTGTGTATGAATACGGGAACTTATTTGTGTTTAATATTGTTTCTCGTTTAAGTAATGGAAATTATTAAGAAAAAACAATAGTACAAATCGTACGAGGTAGATGACTATACCTCGTACTAGGGAGGGGCATACACCACTGACCTTTTCTAACGTGGGACCTATATCTAACGTGGGAGAAAACTGATCGAGCTATGAGCCAAGGACATGCCAAGATGGCGGACTCTTAGATTCCCCCATATAGAAAAAGAAAAACATTAGAAGAGGACAAGCCAAGATGCGGAAACTGTTGCTTCAAATAGCCTTCAATAGGCCCTGATATATGTTGGAATACCAAACAACTAGCCTACGTTAGATAATATATTATCTAACGTAGACTAGTTGTTTGGTATTCCAATTGCTTGGTATATCTATAGATATAGAGGACACACTCTAAACTGTATAAAGGGTAAGTTCACATATACCAGGGGGGGTTGAAACTTTATAGTCTGCTAAAATCCGAAAGTGAAGGTAATTCTTTCAAGTCCCGAGTATATTGGGCCGTCTCAAGCGAAAAGGGGCTAAGTTGGAAACATTGATTTCGAGATATTTCGATTTTTACTTTTTTTACGTCCTCAAATTTTATATTTATAAAAATTAAGTTTTATCTGCGCTTAGTATGTTTATTTAAATATATTTTATCATTATATTACATATTTTTTAAAATAATTATTAATTTTAATATT
>JAQGBM010000341.1:0-14703 GCA_034698405.1 Symphylella vulgaris | reverse complement strand
ACGCAAGCTCATCTCCATCGCATATAAGGGGGTCAAGGGTTCATAACGCATTTTTGTTGTTTTAGGCTAAGATTAAAATTTGTTTATATCATATTTGTTTATATTTAAATTAAATAATTTTTTCACTAGACAAAAATTTGTGTCACGACTTTACTTCTGGGACAACCCTTAACTCCCGAATTTCGGCGGTCACCTATCATTTTTAAAATGAAAATCTCTGCAGAAGGGGTTAGTCTATCTTGAAAAAAAATTCTTAACTACCCGGTACTTTATTTTTAACATGGGATTTCCTATACCAGCCGATTTCTAGTGCATGAATACCCTTAACATCAAGTTTATAAGAATAATTATAGAAATCATGAAAACTGCGCATTGCATTGGGATGGAAAAGATAGAGAATACATTACAGATTGCAGTACAGTAGTTACAATTTTTAGCCAATTTAAAAAATTATTAGTATTTGAATTTTGTACTTGTACTTAAAAAGTACGCAGTACTTGGTACTTGGACTTAAGTACAGTTTTTGGTATGTACTTGTTACTTGTACTTTAAGTACATTTTAAAGACCGTACTTGGACTTAAGTACATTTTTTGGGGACTTACGGGAACCCTGCATACCGGTACCGAATGTCCGTCTTGAAATAAACTCTTCGAATACGTAAAAATAATGTGGGGTCACTGCATTAAATTAAAAGATATTTGAGAAAAACTCGATCGAACACGAAATTTCAGTTTTTTTTTCTCAAATATCTTTTTATTTAATGCAGTGACCCCACATAATTTTTACGTATTCGAAGAGATCATTTCAAGAAGACGTTTCGATATAATGCTGCGTCAAAATCTGTTCAGGGGTTACGAAACCAGAGAGCAAAAACACTTTACCTGGCCTTACGGTTCATTAACGCGTATGCATAATCCAGGCCTAATAATATATAGTATACCGTAAATTTATGTGAATTGCACTTTTAGTATGCAAATTCAAAGTGAAACCTATTAATAAATTATTAAGCATACTGCAATACTTTAATATCAAATCAGATATGTGATTTATTTATAAACATAATAAGCTATCACTTTTTTTCTGAACAATGGATGATTTAAAAACCAAGTAATTATATACAACATTCAATAGAATAATGTGTTATTAATTTTGTTTCAATATTCAATCCCGTAGAGTCGGTAAGTTACAGCTTTAGCCTTTGAATTAAGTTAGATAATTTATCAATCTACAAAATAATATAGGTCCTTAAATACTGCTGCCGAGTGCCGAGTTCCGATTATCAAAATTTGTATACTGCAAATTGATGTTTCTTGAACTACCGGTAATTTATGCTTCAACATAATAATTAAATATCAGTCAGTACTCAGTATTATACTTTCAGTTTAGTTTTTTTTCCCAGCAAATAGGAAAATTGAGGCTTGGGGATAGACAATAAAAGTGTACTAAGTTCGTGCAGGGTTTGTTGGAATACAGAGCTGGCAATACTCTGGTAGCTTATACCGTACGATCGAGTAAAAAATTGTAAATATGATTTACCGTACCGTAATCGATAGAACTTAATCGGAAGATCAGATAATTACGGTAAGCAAAAGATTGAATTTGCAAATATAATGCTTACATGCAATATGTTTTAAAAATAGAAATAGTAATTAAATGCAAAATACCTAATACTGTAATTATACAAAATGGGAAGTTAAGACTAAAAATATCCGGTAAGGTTGGCATTTCGAATACAGTACTGTATATAATAATGGTATACTATAGGATATTAAAATAATAAATACAAAAATTTTTCGAATAGCTTTACAGCTATCGGACCTTTAACTTAGTTCATACAGTGTCGCATTTTGAGTTATTTATTGCCAGCTCTAAAAATAAATGGAAAATTAATTATTTTCTAAATATATAGCAAATTATAATGACTGTAGGCCTATATTATATATAGCTATTCGAGCAATTAAAAAAATCGCTTGTCTCCTTATGCATTAACTAAATAATTATACTGCAAAATTGTGGTTCCAACTTATGGTATGATTTTAGGGTATCCATTATTATGGACCCTGATATTTTTTTCGGATCCACACTAACTCGTAAGTTATGTAGGCCTACAGTACTTGTAAAGGGTGGCCATTTAGAAAAGATGTACCAAAGCAGTATGAAATGACCAGACTATATAAAAACATGATATTACTGTAAATTCTACTGCATAATAATGGTAATCATATTATCACTAAGAACTCATTTGAACTGTAATAACTAATAAAAAATAATGTACTGTTTTAATTTTATCTCTGAGGCGGTCTATTCATATTATTATTATTAACATTTGAATTATTATTATTGTTGTGATTGACTAAAACTGTTATTAGAGATAAAACGTAGAATCCTGTGATTGCCATTAGGGTAAATGTCGAAGTGGCATTGAACAGGTGTTTGTAATATATTCGGGCATACCACACCAGGGCCAGTATGCCACCAAAAATAGGCATCATCAAATGAGCAAGATCTAATGGAGGACTATCTTGCATATGACTATTTGCAGGTTGTGCATTTTCAGCCATCCTCGCTTGAGAGATTTGACAGTGAACTGTACACTGGTCAAAAAGTCCAAAATGTTGTAAGGTCTCATTATCCCGAACAAGTAACTGGCCGTTGAAAATTAGTCGGACAATCTTGTTGTTTGCTAATTCTTCCGCAAAATGGCGTCTGTAAAATATATTATATAAAAATTAATAATTAAGTTCTAAAGAAGCATAATACCTTAACTAGAGCTGTGGACTCTTATAGTGACTTTAGGTTACAAACAAAATTATTAATAAAGTTGCCAAAGTGGAAGCTAATTGATCTGCGTCATTTGACACCAAGATAAAATCCATAGGATTCTGGATTAAAAAAAAAGTGCTGTGAAAAAAAAAGTAAGTGACAAACTAACTGATCACAATATTATTTTGGAAAATTTGGTAATTTTTATTCTTCTTCAAAAACCGCAAGTCCAAATAAGTTGATCTTATCATCTTGGTGTCAACTGTCAAATGATGCAGAACAAAGTTCTCTACAGTAGAAGCTATTCTGTATTAATTTGGTTTTTAAATATTTTGTATGCTTTTTGAGTAATCTCGGCTGATACATTAAATTGCTAATTTTGTTTGTAAACATAAAATCACCAAGAGTTCACCTTTAAAATAGAAATAAATGGTAGGCTACAATTTTTAGCTAACCTTCTAAAATCTCCCAAAAGCTCACTAAGCTGAGCAGCTACAACCTTGTGAGTGTCATTAAGGAACTTGATTCGAACTGTAATTCCATTTGCAATATTTTCATCACCAGATGAATTATTGGTTGAATCATCTTCTTGATTAGGTTTGGCTTCTTCTTTAGCTGCTTCCTCTGTCTTATCAGTTGTAGGACTACTAGGGACCTTTTCTTCAGGCTTCACAACAATATGATTACCATTACCTGAGGAAGTTAAATTCTCAACCCTCCTTTTTCGTATAAAATTTAAATTCTCTTCAGAATTTGGAAGCTCAGAAGAAGTAGTTTCGCTGGCAGCTTGTGGAGGAATTTCTGAATCACTAGTATTTGAAATTGTATTATTTTCAGCATTGTCTTTTTCTTCACTGCTTGGACTTGTCAAATGTTCATTATTTTCTGGGGCACAATCATTGGGGGTATCATCTGGATTAGAGGATTGTGTAGTACTCCCTTCATCTGCTGGTAATGAAGTGCTAGTGCCTTCACCAGACAAATTTCGTGAAGCTGACGTAGTTTGGGGATGGCACCTTGTTATTACCAAAACAGCTGTACGGATTAAAGGTTGTTCAGATACTGTAGTTGAGCACCATGCTATTATAAGTAGCAAAAGAATGGACAAAGCAGCAAGCACTATAATTACTTCGTCTCCAATACCTTCTACAAGTGCCATTTTATCAAATTTTTTAAACAACCCTGTAACAAAAATGTACCTTGTTAGTTGTTTTTGGCTAATATGGCTAAATGACCTAGGGAGTAGGGACGTATTATAATTACTCAACTTACTCCTGGGCACATTGGCAGTTGGAAGTATTGGTAAGGTTGGGGACTTGGGGTTTAGTTAATAAAGACGCGAGCAGTGCCGGTTAAAAGAGTGCTCAGAATCAAGGAATGCCATGACCTAGAAATTAAGGGAAAAAAACTGTTCATCTTTAAAGGGGTGCAGATCGTAGGAAAACTATTTTAAATTATCTTTTCCCATGTTCATATTATACTAAACAGTCTAAAGTTAGGAATTTATATCATCTCTCTTGTGATACGCCTTTTAATTAGGAAAATAAATAACGCAATACGGTTCAACGGTACGTGAGTCAAGGTCAAAATTAGCTAAATACAAGTAATCAAAACTAATTCTAATAGTACGTGGAAAGTATATTTGAACTAAACTTATATTCTCACCTATTTAAATAGTTCAAATAACGTCCTGGACGTAAAGTAATCTTTTCATCCTCAACTAAAGAAATCCTACTTATTTACTTGCTTGAAGTGCATTTATTCAATATGGCGGCTCTCATCTGTCTGCTAAGGTGGAAATACGTTTGAAGAAGCGTCACAGTAAATAATATCGAGCTATTTCAACTCTTGCAGTAGCGTCCTTTAGTAAAAACAGGGTCTTTCTATCTTCTCTATGGTCGGAGTTCTGTGAAAGAAAAGCGCGTTGACGCCAAACTTTTCTCGAAGAGGGCGCTGAGTAGCAAAGAGGCCGGTAAAGAGTGTAAACAACGTGGAGTTGAATAGTGATCACAACATTTTTAAGTTAGTTTTATTAGTTTTGAGTTAGTAAAAAGTATTTTACTCGTATATTGTTTAAATCATAATTTCTTACCCAATACCCAGTACGTTTTTTAGATCATATTAAGAAGTGAATTTCATTATTATTTTATCAATACGGTACTCGTAACTTAATTAGCCTTGTAAGTGCAGCAACAGCAGCACTTTATTAAAGCTAATACAAAACTCACATAATAATTTAAATTATTGTTTTTATGATAACTACTGTGTTTCACCACTATTTAGTATTTTGTTTTACTGACGTATATTTTCAATATTATTTAACTTGTTATTATTATTTTTTATTAAACAAAGTACCGTATATAATGATAGGCCTATTTTCATTTGTATGTGTAAATTGCTATCATATTCGTAAGGCATCCTGGGCATCTAGGCAAATACATAATAAATAATATTATAATATAAAAAGTTTGCCAACCCCTGTTTTATAAATACAAAAATTAAAAAATATTTACTACTAGAAATAATATTGTAAATAGGCCAATTATCTAATTCTTATAGTGGAAAAGCGAAAACACGCACGCACGATCGCTAGCAGAAATAGCTGCTTTTACGGTACAAGCAATATTTGAACAGCATACCGTTTTACCTTAATTAAGCTTCTGACACTCTGAAATAATAGGGATGTACAGTTACGGTCATTAAATTTTAGCCACCCTAACCTAACCTAAGTTTTTCCCATGTTATTCTTCCTATGTCTAAAATTTAATAGCGTTAACTGTACACATTGTACACATATGTACCGAACCTTAAGGTTAAATTCTGACCGAAGCCAGACGAAGGTTCAATGTGATCTTCGGCCGAAGCCGAAGGCTTGCTTAAATAGTATTTCAGATTCAGGACATGTTTATTTAATATTTACAAATATTTTTTTTTCTAAATATTGCTAGTTACAAAATTTTCTGATTTAAATTATTGTTATTTACTTATACGGTACGGTATTTTTATTAACTTAAAAGTAAACATTCGGCCAATTTTTAGACGAAACCAAAATTCTGTGCCCTCCTAGAAATAGCCTAAGTTAAAATGGGGAACATACCCCGATTTTAATTCACGTAAAATAAATTATGATTTAAATTAGGACCCCATCCCCTACTCTCAAAAATGATTCGGGAACAATAATTATTACATTCGGTAATAAGAACATGCAGGCACATTTACTACCACTACCGGTACCAATAGCAGTTATTAATTTTTCTGTACAAATTATAGTTATGTAGAACTCCTAGTCCTAGCTATTAAATATTAATTTATTATATTAAATAATAGAAAATAAATAAGTTAGTTTAGTTTCAGTGTCAATCAGATTACTGACTGGATAGTGGAGTGGCGGATTTTGGGAAAACCCTTCCTTCTTATGGAGTTATGGGCTACTAGCAGGATCAAGGGGTGGGTGAACTGATCGATCCAGTAGCCTTTTGGCCTTTGGAAGTTGATGTTTAAAAATTCGTGTGGTGGTCTTGGAGAAATGGATTATACCCGGCCGTATTGGCCCTCCCGCTGATTTCGACGGGTCCTACACCCAGTTCATCCCTATAGGTATAGGCCTAGTATTTTTTCTTTAAAAAATTAAAAAATAATAAAATTATAATTAAACTTAATAATGTACGAGTATTTATAATAATTGGCAAATTGCTTCTAAAATTATGAAAAATAATATTGAAAACCTTAATTTACAGTAAATATTATAACTTGTGTGTTTCCAAAAGCATGGAGGCCAAAAGTGTATTCTGTATGTCGTAGGTATTTATTTTAAAAATATTAGATAGTTTGATCAAATATAAATTCACAATAATAACTTAAATTGCAAGATTTCCTATGTAATATGCAGCGCTGATCGGCCTGTTTGCTACTCCACGCCATCTGTTGGGAAAAGTTGAGTGTAATGCGTTTTATCTTAGGAGAACAATAGGAGTTCCACACGCGCGGAAAGGTTAAAACCGGAAAAAATTTAAATCTTGCTTTCTTTTTTAGCTTGGGATTTTCCACAGAGTAGGGAAAGGAGAGAAAGGGATTTTCCTAGTTTACCTTGTGTTGCCATGGATAAACTATCTCGTACTTCGTAAGCTATTTACCACCCTGACCCTCTAGAGAAAAATTAGAGAATTATCATCTATTTCTGGAATTATTGATAAGACACCCGGTTGACATTAGATGCACTCACGAGAATAACCAAAGGAACCCAATATGTTATTCTCTGAAATTTTAGGACGGAATGATCGAGCGGCCAACCAGTCACGCACAGAAATTTAGTCAAAATGAAATTGATTCAACGTCCTTAATGTCGTACTATTGGTCATACGACATAATTATGTAATTATTTTTGACTCCGCCCGTATTGGGCTTGAAAGTATTTTTTATGTAATTTTTCTATAGAATTAGGAAGGTGCGGGTGCTGTAGGCCTACTTTTTTTTTCTACCGTAGAGGTTATACAAAAATTATGTCGAAAATACTTTCAAACCCAATCAATAAGCCTACTCAACACGAGCGGAGCCAATAATAATTTCTAACATAATTTTTGTATTTTCCCCTCTGGTGGAAAAACCTGGAAGTTTAGAAATGGGTTGCTAGCTGTGTTCAAGAACATTGAAGCAAAGCAGTGAAGGGACCTCTGAAGGATTCAAAGGGATTTTAACTTAGCTTGCGACATCCCAGCAAGAATAGTAAGTAAATTTATTGCCTACGAAAAATCATTTTGATAATAAGGTACCGTACATAAATTTACGAAGTCTGTGCCGATGGGTTAATAAGTAAGAAAAAAGTCAAAGCCATCGAATTTTACTCGATCTTAAAATTTTTAAAAATCGACTTGAAGATACCGGTACCTATTATTTATTTGGTTAGACTTAAATGACGAAAGAGACAGCTTACAAAATACGTGTGTTGAAAGAGCGACAATGAAAATATCATTATAACCCAAACATGGGACGGATTTTTACCAATCAGTTATGAGACAATGTAGTGCGAAAATGAAGACATTAGACAAGTTACTGATAACAAAATTATTAATGCTCTCGGATTCGGGTCGTACGAACAGTAGGATACGAACCAACTCGTATGTTACCGCTTACCGGTATCACAATAGCACACTGACACACTAATAGAAGATACAATATGTAATACAGTCGAAACCGGTTATAACGAAATTCCAAGGGACCAGAAAAATCACTTCGTTATATCCGAATTTTGCTATTACCGATATAACGAAATTTTGTTACACATAGCTTGTAACGAAATTTTTCTATCGGTGCTTTGGGAAATGACAAATCATACTGACGCGCAATTTCGACTTTGCACTTTGAATTTTTGTATATTATAAAGGGAACGATTACTTTTATTTTTTTCCTTTCGTTTCAAAATTGTTGAAATTTGTGGGGATTCCAAAAATCTTAGGTTCTATAACGAAATTCTAAAGAATTTACTTTGTTATATCCGTTTTTTCGTTATAACCGAAATAAAATACATTGGCTTGAAAATCATACGAATCCAACCATTATTTCGCTATAACCGGTTTCGACTGTACTACTTTCTGCTACTAAGGCCATTCACTAGCAGTCCGGGGTAAAACAGCTTTCTGAATTGCGTAGTAAATTAATCTTATTGAATATTCATTCCGAATGTCGACTAGTTCTCAGAATTTACGCATTTTCCAACGAGCTTGGAACCCCTTATTTAAATAGCATGCATTTATAAAATAAATAAAAATTAACACACTGTATTTCTTTAATAAAACTTGGTTTATTACTCAAAATAAACAGACGTTACATTAAATCGGAATAATTAAGCTACATTTTGATATTTTAAGTTGTGTTACAGTAAGTTATGTATTTCCCTTTTTTTTTGTTTACTGTTTAAAAGAGTAAAAATTTGAAAAAATGAATAGTTACATTTTCTGCGTAAATGAAATATTAAGTTTTAGGAATAAATTATTTCTCATGAACTTGATAATATTAAACTCTAAAAGCAGCTCTAACTTTAACTGTTCTGAAGCCTCTTAAAAAGTAAATAAGCAAGTACCAAAGCATCATGAGATTGCTAATCCCTAAAATAATAATAACATAACATTTTAACTAATCTTGAATTAAATTTATATAATATTTACATATTTATATTAATTATACTAACGATCATAATATATTAATCATATATTTTTAATGGTTAACCGACCCGCAGAAAAAAATAATACAATGTAAGATTAATGGGACCTGCCATGTCTTGCCTTGTATTATTTTAAATTTCTAACGTTAATTTTTCCTACAAATCATAGTTACTAAAATAAATTGTGGAATGTTAAGAGGCCACCTCAGTTAACCAAAGAAATTTCCCATTATTATTATTAGCATATTTAGCCTGGCATAAAAGATGTTAACAGCAACATTAAAACCAGTAGTGAATTAATTTGTTACTGTTTTCATCTTAGACAAAAAAGAATCATTTACATAAAATAAGAAAACCTGATTTTAAGGAAAATGAAAGAAAATCTTTATCTTGTAGATGCCTCTAAACTTTTATGCAGCAATGTGTGCAAAAATTTAATCCCAAAAAATGCAGATAAAATTTGAAGATTATTATTTCCATATAGGCTACTATTTTGTAGTCTAGCAAATTTTATACAATGCATTAATATATTAACAAGTCAGATTGCATAATAATCTAGATTTGTTTGAAGATTAATTATTAAAAATTAAGAACAGAAATTAAATTGTGCTCAGGTTAAAACTGAACCTGAAATACTCATGAATCCTATTGTAGATCTGGTACAAAGTGGCAATAGTATCATACAAAATTATGAAGTAATTCCAATTATTTTCTAACATGTTCATAAATACGGTAATATATGCAAAAATTTAAAGTAGAATATTTATTCTAATTAAATATTGTTTAATATTATTATTATTCTAAGTTAATAGGACCTTACTGTGTGTTAAAATATTTAATATTTTAATTCAGTAAATTTGCACTTGGCCCAACTCAGCCTTTCAATCGTAGGCCTATCTATTTTACTAACCAGGCTTTCTCAAAAAGGCGATTCTTTTATCTTAATATTAAGTTATCTAATAGCTGCCTATAATTTTTCTTCGAAAACAAGGCAGTTTAGTATCAAATTTATAAGTCTAGGTGGATGGCTAAATGTTAAGTTTTTTTTTTTTTTTGAAAAATTTTTCCTTTGCTCAGTTTTTTTTACTATAAAATTTATCTCCAATACGGTTTTTTTCTTATCGTAGAATTAAATTAATTTTGAAATTAATCAGAACGAAAGTAAGTTAAAAAAAAAGTTAAATGTAGAAGGAAGTTAACTGATAAGTATCTTTATCCAAACAATGTATCTAGTGATTTTCCCAATTTTTTTTTTAAATATTGAAGGTTAAAAATGCTTAAATTTAAAAAATATAGGAACTATAATAAAATAAATTAATATTAATGTCAATAAATATATATTTTTTATACAAAATTTTACAGCAGCTATTGCTTGTGAGAATGACCAAAAAAACCTTTAAATATGGGGTCCCAAAATGGGCCTAAATACTGTTATTTTCAAGTAATATCTTATTTTAATATTTTACTCCTGTATCATTAAGAAACAATTATTAAAATATTGGTATAAGGTTAATTTAACAACTTAGTGCAAAAAATAAAATACAAGCATTCGAAGTTTCATTAAAAAAATTAAGTTGGTGATTTTTAATACAAAATAGCCTAAGTTTCTACAGAAAGTAGTGATTAGTAGTAAAAATTTGCTAGGATCATGCCATAATTTTTTAAAGCTTTTTATGAATCATTGTGTAAAACTGTCTGTAAAGCGGTTTTTTTAAACCTTTTTTTTACCAAAGGAAAAAAACAACATTTTTTAAATCACATTATTTTTGTTTTTTTAATTTCTATATTATTATTTATCGGAATAAATCGCAGTTATTATTTTGCTTTTTATTTTCTTTTTAGCTAAGTCTGTGATCAGGTCATGCGGACACCCAGGGTTTGCCTACACCTTTCGTAAACGACGTAGCTGATGCTGACGGCTGGTGCCACTTTGAGGAAGTTTGGGGCAATGCCTCGGTAGAGACCTGTAAATCCTTCGGTCTGGATAATGTGTCTGAACAGGCTTGTCATTGTGTTGGCTACTGCTACTTCATTACCAACTAAAATAAAAAGGTAAAAAAGGGCCATTAATATTATGCAAACTTAAGGCCTTTTTAAGGGCTAAGAAAAGAGCCTTTTTAAGGCTAAAAAAGGACCTCTTATGCTAAAAAGACAATTTTTAATTGATAAGAAAAAAGCCCTTTTAAGGGCTAAAAAGGGACTTTTTTTTAATAATTATGCTAAATAGGTCTCTTTAAGGGCTAATAAAAATAGAGCCTTATTAAGGGCTAAAAAAGAACCCTTTTAACATGTTAAAAATAGGGTAAAAAAAGGACCTTTAATGTGCTAAAAAGGGATAAAAAACGGTCTTAATAAGATGTTAAAAATGGATCTTTTAACATGCTAATTGCTAAACTCTTAATAGGAAAATGTTACTTACTTTGGGCTTGTAATCTGGTCCGTACTAGAGCGAGTGGATAGCTAGAAATTTGGCCACATGTGCTACTAACTGTTCCACACCCTAACAGCACCAAGACACCTGGATCCCCCGTTTCAGAATAATGCCTAAGATACAGTTTCTTCAAAGTCTACAAAAGGAAAATTTAAAATTAAGGTAAGATTATGATACTTCTTAACCCAAATTGAGGGGAGAAAGATAATTACACTTACTTCATAAATTGCTAAGTCAATGCCAGCATATGGAATAATTCCCAGTAAATTGGGCAAGTAGCCCCTGTAGAAACATTTAACACCTTCCCTTTGGTACAGATCTTTCATACAATGAGCGATACCGCTGTATTGTCCACTTTTCCTTAAGGATAATCTGGTCTTAAGAACCTATGGGTTTAAGATTCAATATATTAGATTTCATTTCATTATACCGTAAGGGTATTTTGGGGATCTTTGAATACTTACTTCGAGTGGGTATATTACAGTTTGTGCTATTCCTCCAGCCATAGAACCAGCCAGAAATCTTTCATGAAGACGTATTTCCCGATTACTGTTATGTTTTAGTAACCTCTTTATCTGTAAAGCGAATAAATTACTATTAAGTCATTGTACATTTAATTGTTTAAGATAGTGTCATAGCGAAGAGCTAATATTAATACATAAATAAACGATAGACATGCTAAAATAGTTTTATATAAAGGTAATGTTTATTTACCTGTTCGTACGCCATGAATTTGAGTGCGCTTTCTGGTGCGATCTTTAAGACGTTTATGCCATTTCCTCTCCATAGGGACTTTACACCGCCTTCTTCTAACATATGCTTTAAACATTTTGAGATACTTGCACATTTTGGGTCTTTGTGGTGAACCTAAAACCAAAAGCATACATTTTTATTTAATATGTTATCCAAGATCAAAACCTATTAAAGTTCTTTTTAAATTAATTTTAGAACGAGTTTTTTTTTTTTACTTAAAACGAGGGTAGAGAATAATGGATATATCCTTTAACTTTTCAAAAATGTAACTTACATAATCTAAAAGTGCTATGATTATCATGCTAAAAAAGAGCTTTTTTAAGGACTAAAAATATCCATTCCAAGGGCTAAAAAAAGCGCTTTAGAAGGGAATATTCATGATACTTATTTCTTTGTAAAGGAGTTTTTTTTAGGTCCAGTCTAAATTAATATTTATAAAATAATAGTCTAGAGCAGTTGAGATTTTCGTTAAGCGCAATTTTTTCTGTTAAAATTTAGGTTCTTACCTGTAGAAAAACTTTTAATCTGTCGAGGGGAGCTGTACACGTCCGGGATACTGCACCCGCAACACCTCCTGCTACCAAATTCCTCCACCATATTCCTGTTTTTAGTTCCTTTTCTGTGAAATCGTCTGGTATTAAACTATCTTCTCCAATGTCCAGACACTATAAAAACAAATAAAAATATTCCCCCATAATTAACACCATTTCCAGACAAGTTTCTTAAAAATTTCGTATCCTATGAAGTTATAATATGAACACACTACCTCTTTCAATGGAAAGAAATCATTTAGAATTATTAGTCTAGAAAGCGGTAGCCGTAATGGAAACAGCACTGTACCAGTACCGGTAGTTAAACTAAAATGCACTTCCATGATTTATAGCAAAGTCACTAGCTCACAGTATAATCCAAGGTACAATAAAATACGTAGAGTGATTTCCAAGTACTTAAATACCTATACGGTATCTCTCAAGTTTTTGATAGGCAGCCTATCTATTACAATATACTCAATTCTTATAAATCTAAAGTACAGGTATGAAGTTATGTTGAGTAATATTTACTTTGCATTCTTTTCTTTTAAACACAGTTTTCCTTAAAACAACCAATCACAATAACTGAATACACGTTCCTGGTATTTCCAATGTAAATACGGTAGTGTAATATAATTATTTTGATATAAAATTCCTAATATTAACAAATTATTCGTAATAGCCAAATAGGGAAGTTAGACTTCAATGATCCTGTCAGAACTAAGATTAGAGAAGTTATGAAGCATTTGGAAGATGTTCCAAGATTATATACTGATTCGAGATCTATCTAATTTTCCACTGCAATGGAAAAGTAAGTTCGCTTTCCATCAGGCAGTTGTCAGTCCAAAATTTTCCGTTTTTAATTACCCTACATACGTCTGTACAGTCGGTTTTAAACATAAATAAAATTACTCTTTGATTCCTTAGATGGTAAGTACTGATAAAAATTACATTATCCTAATATTAATGCAAGACATTTCATATGAATAGCCTACACTGAACAATATATCAAAGTTCAGTGATATGTTGACAGTGGTAAGATTAGCCTATGACTTCTAAAAAAATGGTCCACCGAACTGTCCAAGTAATACAATACAGTGAGCTATCATAGTCCAGTACATAGTACCACTACCACCTTGTTGATATTCTAAAAATTATTAAATTTAATTTTTTTCAAATGAATGCTTCTAATAAACAAATTTATTTGCTAGGTTGGAAGATTTCAAATAAGTGTTGGTCACCTGCTCACCTCACCTCACATAAACATGTTGACCACAAAAATTAATGTTATTTAACTTTAGAACCTTTGGGGTGGAGGACTAATAGGTGGCCTGGGCTACTCTTAAATTATTCATTGTGTGGTAACTTCGGTTATAATTGTTAAAATCGTGATTGGATTTTTTAAAAGTCGATAACCCAAAGATGGGGTAAGATTTGAATTTTGCTCTTAGATTAAGGATTTACAAACCTATAATATAATTTAGGTCTTTAATGTGCAGAGAGCAAGTGGATCTACATGTTACACAGGACCCCAGTTCAAACTCTCATCTGAAGGAGCAGTTTTAACTTCAAGAATTTCAGTTTCACTCATTCAGAATTCTTTTACCAGCCCCAGCAGAGTTAGATTCACGGACTTACAGGATTCAGAGGCAAGCGTGCTATGCACTGAAACACTGAGGTTTGCTAAGTTTGGTTAATAAATAACCTTTGTCAAGTTGTTCAATGGATTAATAAATACATCATGCAATAAACTTTTCAATGAGGAAAATACAGGGTAGGTAATATAAAAGCAAGGTCAGTACCGCAGTTTAACTTTAACTGATTAATTACTCATACTGCAATCATACGTCATATAAAATGTGCATATACACCAACTAATTTAATAGAAATATGTATAATATAATGAAACATCCTTCCTGTAGACTATAGGCTGTGAATCATAGTATAGAATTAATTTGTCTGTTAAAAGGTAGATCAATAGCTTGCTTTGTCAAACCAATCAGAGGGCAGAAAACTCTGGACATATTTTTTGTAGGCTTATACCCCATTTAGACTAGCGATTTGAGGT